>CM076570.1:1388405122-1388526993 GCA_034641835.2 Pinus albicaulis
GCTCAAAAACAATTTAGCCCCCTATTTGCTTGTCAAAAATTTCATAGGGGGCCTAACAGAAGGATATCTTTCATAAGCCTCACATTAAATAAATTTTATGTAAAAAATGGAACTACAAACAAAAATGTACCACCAAAATAAACTTTATAAGAACCAATAAGATTCACCAAATTTGGAGTAAAAAAAAACTAATTTTTCAACTGTGATTTTCAACTTATTCTATGTTTACTCAAATTTCAAGCGTGAGCACTTATTAATGCAAATAATTAATTTCATTCATTACTCATGTTGCACATTACTGACCTTTTCATTATTAAAAATGAGAAATACATGAAATAACATGATTGCAATCACATATTTTCATGTATTTATACTTTTTCATGTAGCAAAGTCCATCAAAAGTATGCAACATGGGTACTCCTTGGATGAGGAATTAATTTTTTCATCCAACAAATGTTTTTGCTCAAAATTTGAGTAGAACCATAGGGAGATAAGTTTAAAATACGAGTTTAAAATGTAGTTTTTTCTTTTCCCCCTACAAAATTTGATGATGTAATCTAATCTTATTTTATTATTTCCAATATTATTTTATATTATTCCTTAGGAGGCCCATTTTAGACCTCAAATTTCTCTAATGAAGAGTTCACTCAAGAGATAGTTTCACCAATTTAGAGATTCGCCTCATATACAATATTATGCAATAGATATTGCATATAGCATGCATTCTCCCTTCGTATAATATCGCATAAGTTTTCCAACAATAATCTAGCAAACTAATTTAACTCTTTCATCATTTATCAGGTTTTTGAAAACTTCGAAACCCTTTCCTTCAGTGTCATATTTATCATACAAATGGGCACCCCCTTTCTTTTTTCCACACTTTGAAACACTTTGGAATGTAGTTGAAACATCCAAAACATGCATGGATAATCTGGTGAGAAGGTGAATTTCATCCACATTGATAGGTAACTCCCTGTCGAGCCACAACAAACCACCATCCAATCTATTGATAAGGAACTTGGTGTATTGGGTGGCTTCACCTAGGGTGCCGAACATAGGAAAATCCCATAATTTTAGAATTGTAGACCTCTACAATGGACGAAACTAAGGCTTGATCCATAGATTAACACCACAAGTCAGAGAAGAAATAAATTCATATACACCACAAATATTAATTGTTAGTATGAAATATTTTGGAGGGTGTACCAAAAAGTTGTCATTTAAGTCACGAGTGATGAGTGACCCTAACAACAAGTGTGGTTGTCCATACTTCAGATATGCAAAAAATAAGTGAGAAAACCTGCAAAAAAATGGATGTATGCAAATCTAAAAGCATACATAATAGATATAAAATACCGATGTAACCCAATCTTGGAAAATATTTTGAGATAAAAACAATTATATTAATACACATGGAGAAGGAGATTTACAAAAGTCATAAGTCCCTCTTAATAGGATGGGTCCTTTGATGTCCTTGTTGCCTCAAAATTTAGATCTTCCTCTCTTTTGATTATGCGTAAACCTAGACAATGTAGAACTCAAAATGGGAGCTCAAATGGTATGTGATGATAATGGTGATGATGATAATGTTCATGGTGAAAAATGGATGAAAAACCCTCTTATTTATAGCAAAGTATTGGGCTGATCTCGAAAATGGAGAACAATAAAATATTATTGACCAAAACCTAGATCTAAACCCTTGGAATACTTTATATAGTTTTCTAGAGGGAAAATATATTTAAAATGGTTAAATACGTTTATTTGGAAAATATTAACAAACAAATGATTTATTAATTATTTCGCGAATAATAAGAAAGGTGTGAAAATGAAATAACTATTAAATAATTATTTATTAATTATTTCAAATATGGATTAAGGAATAATAAGAAAATAATGATTTAGTTAATTATTCCTAAGCGATTTAGTCAAATTTGATAAGGAATATTTATTCAATAATGATTTAATAACTATTCCTAGAGAAAATTAAATAAATTTTGGTTTATTTAATTATCTCATGGGTTTTATTCGAAAATAATTTAATAAAAGTGGTTTATTAAATTATTTATTATAGTGAATGTGATTTTACTATGGTAAAATTAAACTCACATGATGTATTTCGATCCACCTAGTTAGGATTACCTAGGTGATCATTTTTTGGTGAAAGTAGTGAAAACCCTAGACTCCTTACTTAGGTGATCCCTTCCTATAAAGGTGGAAGTACACTATAAAACCTAAGGGGGTTTTTTTCTAACTCAAAGAGAAAAACTAATCAGATCTAGGCCGAATAAGGGTTGAAATAGAGGTAAAAAATCCCAAAACAGTACTCTCAGCAAACCCTGAAAAATTCAAAAACAATTCCCAGAAAAATCTGAAAAACGTTGTTTTGGACCTATTTTTGAAGGAAAACATAGTTTTTGGGCTAATATGTGTTTATTGTACCTACAAAACACACTTTTGGGGCTGAATAGTGTTTTTTTTCTCTCCACGGCTCTCGGATGGTAGGTTTTGCAAGATGTTGTCATCTCCTACTCAACTAGTACCTCTGACATGCGAAAAACACAAAAAAACACCAATAACCGGAAATTTGATAGAATAATGGAGAGAAAGATATAAATAACAAAACTAAGCTAAAAATAGTTGCAGAAAACCCTGAAATTTATGAAGAAAAATCCACCCAGGAAACTGAAGTTGTTACACCAGTGGAGTTGTCATTTGTTAGTATGAAATATTTTTGAAGGTGTACCAAAAATATTTCATTTAAGTCACGAGTGACTAGTGACCCTAAAAACAATTGTGGTTGCTCATACTTCATATCTGCAACAAATATGTGAGAAAACCTGCAAAAATAATAGATGTATGAAAATCTAAAAGCATAAGAAACATATATAAAAATCGATGTAAAACCCGATATTGGAAAAGCTTTTGAAAGAAAATAATTATATGATTACACTTGGCGAAGGAGATGGGTCCTTTGATGTTCTCGTCAGTTCAGAACTTAGATCTTCCTCTCTCTTGATTGTGTGTAAACCCAGACAATGTAGAACTCAAAATGGGGAGCTCGAATGGTATGTGACAATAATGGTGATGATGATAATGATCATGGTGAGAAATGGATGAAAATATCTCTTATTTATAGCAAAGTATTGGGTTGATCTCGAAAAGGAAGAATAATAAAACATTATTGACTAAAATATAGATCTAACTACTTGGAATACTTTATTATATTTTTGGAGAGGGAAAATATATTTAAAATGGCTAAATACCTTTATTTAGAAATAATTAAGAAACAAATGATTTATTAATTATTTCTTGAATAATAAGAAAGGTGTGAAAATGAAATAACTATTAAATGATGGTTTAATAATTATTTCAAATATGGAAATAAGGAATAATAAACAAATAATGATATACTTAATTATTCGTAAGCGATTTAGTCAAATGTGACAAGGAATATTTATTAAATAATGATTTATTAACTATTACTAGATAAATTAAATAAATAATGGTTTATTTAATTATTCTCATGGGTTTTATTCGAAAATAACTTAATAAAAGTGGTTTATTAAATTATTTTTTTATAGTAAAAGTGATTTTACTATGGTAAAATTAAACTCACATGGTGTATTTCGATCCGCCTAGTTAGGCATGGCTAGGTGATCATTTTTTGGGGATAAAATTAATGCGAGAAAGAGAGAAAGGTTAGACAAATGATTGTCGACCAAGCTAGCTTTTTCATATTTGCGCAAAACATCCTTTGTTGGCACAATATGAATAACTCAGTATCGAGGTGAGACTATTATCTTATCATTATGACCCATGGTAGACGAACAATGACTATAAAAAATGTAAACATGGGTATGATAATGACCTTGAAAGACAGAGGAGAAGAATATAGAAGCCTGGGTGAAAGAATCCATGGGATAGACAAACACAATTGAGAAATAAAAATATAATGCATGAGATTTATAGAGAAAGAAACAAAACATCATGGAATGACTCAATGGTTTGGGAGTAAATGTGATAACCTACCAAAATAGAGCTTGGCTTGAATAGTAATGATAGTTAGGACACAAGTCCCCATGAATGATGTGAATGACCCCAAAAGGGAAATGCCACGACAACAAATTAATGGGAAGTACTTTAAAGCCTTAAATATCTAAAAAGTTACTATTATAGGGAAAAACAAACTTAATGACTGAAAATACCCACATTAATAACTAAATAAGTGGCAGAAGTGACACTTTATAGCTTCCCAGCCACAATGAGTTGCGATGGGTCGCAACTCAGAAACAATGTGAAAAGGAAAATGACACAACTAAACTGATTGCGTAATTGAAGCAACTAGCTCAATCCTAAACCTAAATGGTGCCCCATTCTACATAGTAAAAGTTACTAATGGTAACTTTACTGACCATGGTAGGGCTTCAGGCATGTACCTTTAACCCAACATGGAAAAATAATTCCATCAAGTTGAATGAGCTTAACAACCCCAAATTCCCTTATTTTTGAAACAATGAAGGGACCTAGCCAATGCATTTGCAACTTATATGGAAGGTTGAGGTACTTGTTGTCATAAAGAAACACTTTATCTCCCATAGAAAATTACTTCCTTTTGATATATCTATCATGCCAGACATTTTGTATTTTCTTTTCAATGGTTTGATGAAAATTTGTGAGGAATCGTTGCTCGTCCAATTCCCATAATTCCTGTAAAAATTATCCAATAGAATTTTCATTTGACGTTATGGTGTTTTGGGTGATGAAGATATTTATAAAAATGAATTTTGTTAGTACCATTACTTCTCAACCATATACAATTTGGAAAGGGGTATACTTATGCAGTCATTTCACAGTGGTGTGATAAGCCCATAGCGTGGCTAAAACCCTCTCATCCAAGTCATCCTTGTTTCCAGAAAAAATTTCAGTCAGTCCATTTTCCAAAATCCTGTTAAAAGCTTTGACCATCCCAATATCTTGTGAATGATATGGGATTCTCTTGTGATGTTGGATCATAAACTCTCGTAATAATGTAGCAACAACTTCATTAATCAAGTGTGATATCTAATCACCTGTGAAACTTCTTAGACATATGAACCTAGTAATAATATTTTCAAATATAAACCTAGCAGTAGTATTAGTGGTACAGTCTTTCACAAGAGCTACTTCAACCCAACATGTTAAGTAATTAGTTGTGGTGATAATATAACAGGGATGATAATGTCACACAAGAAGGTTTATGGGCCCAAAAAAATCAATAACCCACTTCTTAAAGGCTTCAAGAACTCTAAATAGGTGCAATGGAAGCTCATCACTATGGGAGGGTTGCCAAACTTGCTGAAAAAATCACATTTCCATGCATATTCCTTTGGATCTCTAAAAAGAGTTGGCCACCAAAGTCCAGCATGTAACACCTTTCTTACAATGGCTCTTCCCCCAATATGGCCTCCCACAACACTAGAATGACACTCCCATAAGATAACATCTCTCTCATGATCAAGGACACATCAATTTTGAATGTGATAAAGCCCCATATTAGATAGGTATCCTGCAATTAGCTAGTAATCTACAACATGTACCGCTAGATTCTTCTTTTGTGTCGTGGTATAATTATCTGGTAATTTTCTAGTTGTTATGTATAATGAAATATGCTCAAGGTATTCTAGTACAACCTCAATCTGAAATAGATTAACATCAGGTAGCTAATCATCAAGTGATCCTCCTACTTCTCCAGACTCCAAGCATGAAAGGTGATCTGGACTTACATTAGCTTGACCTAAATTGACAACAAATTCAAAATAGAAAACCCAAAATTATAATAGCCACCTTTAAATCCTTCCTTCAATCACATGCTTATTAAAAAAATATTTTAGTGTAGAGTGATTAGTAAAGAATTTAAATGAACCTCCAAGAAGATCGTGTCGAAATTATTGAAGTGAGTGCACCATATCTAGATCTTTTTGACCGGTTGTTGTATAATTTCTCTCAGCATTATAGAGACTTCTACTAGCAAAATATATGGGGTGATCTGCAGAAAATCCACGTAGATTCAAAATTCTACACTAGTACAAAATGGCTAATCAGTTACTAAAAAATGATTAAATTTTGTATATAAATGACCATTTTTCAGTCGGTGACTAGTAGTAGCTAATTTACAGTATCTTATAACGTGACCAAATTTTAGTCATTTTTAATTTAGTCATTAATTGGTTGTCTCAATTTTATCTAGTTGTATATTTAGTCATAAATTTGGTCATTAAGTTAGTCATTGATTTAGTCTTTAATTGTCACAATTAATGACCAAATATACAACACAATTTATTACTATATGATCACCCAAGAAATCCAATTAATGACCAATATGTTGGTCATGTTATAAGATACTATAAATTAGCTACTATTAGTCACATATATGTAAAATTTAGTCATTGTTGAAACCAATTAATGACCAAAGAAATATGACTAAATTTTGGTCATGTTATAATATATTGTAAATTAGCTACTGATAGTCATATATATGCAAAATTTGGTTTTCGTTTGTAATAAAAAATTTATCATTTGCTGTAGCCATTTATCTTTTTTTGGTAGTTTCATATTCATTATATAAACAAATAATTTGGTAGTTTATATTCATTTCATTTACTTTCGTTAATAATAATTATAAATGATTAATTTAATTGTATATAAATTTTATTTGTGTTCATCATTAATCAATATAAACTACTAATTTAGTAGTTCTATATTGATTTTATGTGTTCATTATTAATCAACATAAATCAATTAGTATGATTTTGTGACTAAATTCAAAAAAATGTCATACAATGTCCATGTTCATCTCATATGAAAATGCAAAGTTACATATGTTAATTACAATGCTAAACAATATCAAGTGCAACTGTAAATAATTTCAACCACATAAATTATATTATATAAAATGTAAAGTATTACAATACGAGTTTCCAACTTAATATTGGTTGGAATATAATTTACACATGAAATATTGTTTCATCGCTTCAAAACATTATCATTGTGTTGCCAAGGCATATTATCAGTCTCTATGTGTGTGTCTCATATGGGATATTGTCTCTAAGGGTATCACTAGACTAGTTCTCTTCTCTCTCTCTCTTTTTGCATTTGTCACTCCAGTGTTATTGTTCTCTTCTTTCTTCAATTCCTGCTTCTTACCATCAATATTGAGTTCATTTTTTGAAAACAAAAGATACAATGCAAAGTGTAAGACATGAAAGACGATGAACACTAGAATATAAACTAAAGTAGACGATAAAAAAATTATACAACAAAATAAAAAATTCATTAAAATCCAAACTTCACAATCAATGAATGCATTAAACTCCCTATATGGCATGAGAAGGAAAGTAAAATATATGAGGTGAAATTTTAAGGCACTGCCTCTATTAAAATCATGATCGGAAGAGGGTTACAGTGGCTATGTGATCTTTTTCCATGACCTGCAAATGTTTAGATATGATCATTAGTCCATTCTTGACTTCACAATAGTTGAAAAAACACAAATTTTATATTTTTTTGGAATCAACAATGTGTTTCAAACCTAATATAAATTAACATGATCGATATGTATATGAAATTAGGAATAGACCCACAATTCATGCACACATTTTCGTGACATTAAGAAAATAAATGTAAAGGATGTAAAATTATAGATATCTAATATTATAACCTCACCTCAAAAGTTATATTTTGATACACATCAACATGTGTTGAGCCAAAAGGATTAGTCTATTGAACCTTGTGTTTGAATTGCAGCTCGACCACCATCTCCAAAGAGTTCCCGCAAGAAATTACAATAAACATTAAATTTACTATAGCAGAAAAACCTAACTTGAAATATGCCATGGTTTCCTTGGGTCTGCAGAGTCAAAAGCTAGAATTTCAAATTTTACATGCCATTCTCTCAATACTAAACCAATCTATTTCTTTCTTTATCCTAAAAACTAAGTCTACTTTAGTGGAAATCAACATGGATACTTGAATGGGACTTGCACAAATGTTTGCATGAAAGTTTTCATAACATTTTTCCACTAGGATTCAGGGCCTCCATTGGACCTTCATAGTCAACACCACTTCAAAAGTTTTACAAAGACCACAACTTCTCCAAATGGTGCTTGATCAATACCTATATACTCTGGACTTGGAGTCAATGTTAGACCTTAGGACATAAACTTCAATACGAAATTTACCATATTGGTTCATGGAATCCACACAACTCTTAATAGTTCTATTCAAATTTTATTGTTTATATTCCTATGAAATGAAAAAAATAAAACCCCAAAGAAACAAAATTATGAATGCCAACCATCTTAAAAATTCGGTTAGACCTAGGAAAGGACGAACATGTAATATTAGACCTTGGTGATTTTACAAAATTTAAGGTATTATTAGATCTTCCAGTAGTTCTTTTATTTAGGAGAGAGACAAAGAGATATTTATATGCCAAGAAATAGCCATTGATAAAAGGATACCTTAATGGTTGAGAATTCATTTCTGATTCTTAGATATTGACTCAGAAAAGATTCTTATTGTAGTTAGGAGCATATTACTTTAACTTTTCCAAACATGAAAAAAAATACTATTTTATATATTCCATTGATGGGTAAGGTTGAACTGTACTTTATTATCTAAAATTAAATGGGCATTCAATTGATACTAATTTTAGTTTTAGGAACAAATTCATACAATGTTAAGAAGTTGTTCGAGTCAAGGCCATTCCACTAACTGTCATAGGATATGATAGATAAAGAAAAAACCAAGTGAAAGGTCGAGAGAAGCTACTTTGTGTATCTAACATAATAATGAAAATCCATTTCAAAATGTGATCTTGTTGATGTTATACCTTTCAATGCCAATCTCCAAATTTCTTGAGGAAAATTTTATGTTTTTACAACTTGTTCATACAGTGCCTGCCACAATTGAAGACATTCTTACCTATTTACTGAGCCAAGAGCATACTATAAATGGGTTATGAAGCACAAAAGAAACACCTTAGTCATATGAAAATTCGTTATGACATAGGAGTCACAATCCACTACTATGAAAAATGAGTTGTTTTTCTTTCCCAAAAACTATCACTAATGTAAGGTCTTGGATGACTAATCTGATGATTAAATTTACCTCAAACAATTTCCATAGTGCCACCTAGTAAAGGTTTTCATATAATAGTAATTGGGTAGATTTAATTTATTCTTCAATAATATATATATATATATATATATATATATAGTAACTGAAACGGTTAAGGATTTTTATTTAATAGAGAAATTAGGTTAGGCCGAGGCCAGAACAACCATGAGTACAAGACTGCAAACATTGATCCTGTTACAAGCTGGATTGCTACTCACGGAATGCATATTTGTGAAGGATTTCCGTCGTTTATACTGAGGTCTCCGTGTGGGAGGAGGCAACCTTTGTTGGGGTAGCTATCAACTTCTTTGTTTGAATCTCTAAGGATGTGAAAGCATTTAAAAGTAGTGAATTCGAGAAGAATGTATCTCAGCCCGTGTAAGCTCTTATTTAGGAAAACATCATTAAACTGATCTTTCGAATGTATCTTTTTTATCAAAATTTCGGAGTCTCCGAATGCATGCAACTCTCTGTATCCTCTTTCTCTAGCGATTTGGAAAGCTTTTAACAGGCTCAGGATTTTTTCTTGGTTGTTTGTTCGCTTTCCTAAACCCCAGTTGAAGGTTTCTCTTATAGTGCCGTATGGTGAATAAATGAGGCCTCCAGCACCCGCTGTCCCCGGGTTTCCTTTGGAGGCACCGTCGAAGAAAACCGTTGTTGTACCGTACTTCCTCCACCAGATTTGAAAATTTTCATTCGTGTCCCTTAACCTCCACTCTAGATTTAGAGGGGGTTTGACAACACTTTGAACCCTGTGCTAGAAGACAAAGGTCCCAAACAATTTATTTTCCTCAGGGAGTAAAAGTTATTTTAGATTTGAGGGGTTGGTTGCTCAGAGTTTCAAAAAGGAGAGCTTTGGCTTTAGCAACTACAATGGAGGGGGTCTAATTAGTATTATTGAAGATTTTTTCATTCTTGGTGAGTCATATTTTCTAACAAACAAACTTAGGGATGATGATCCAAACACGGGCCCAAAGGATCTTGTTGGAGATGGCTAGAGGGTATCGCTCCTCCCATGAGCAGAAGAGGTCCACTACTGAGATTTGGGAGGGGGTGACAATTTTGAGGCCGTGAAGGGTGAGGGTCCATACTTCGTTGGTGAAAGGGCAGTCAACGAAGAGGTGGTCTGAGGTTTCAAGAGCTTGTCTACAAAGGGCACATCTGTGCAGACCTGCAATACTTCTTTTCCAGAGATTTTCACATGTTAAATTTTTTTTGTGCATTAGCGTCCAAAAGAAGAAGTTTATTTTGGGAGGGCCCATTGGGTCCCATACTTGTAATCAGAAGTTGGTAGGTAGAGACCTTTCACGATGGGTACTTGCCTGTTGGCAACTTCCCAGCAGAGAATCATACACCAAGCTTGTGCACAGGGGCAACGTCTCTGAGCTCTATTTTAAGAGTTTCCACCTGTTGTAACAAATGCTCTTGGATATTGATAAAGCTCTAGGATATCCATCTACCAGACTTGTCCCATTCTGAGATGTCGTGGACTGTTTTAATTCCTCTCTCCTTCAACCAATCTCGTATCTCAGCTAGATCTGCAGAGATTGCAAGAGGAGCATGGTCCATGATGATGTCTGTCCACAACTTCACTTTTTTCCATTGCTAGGGATTCGGTACAGATACAGGCGGGGGGGGGGGGGGGGGGGGGGGGGGGGGGGGGGGGGGGGGGGGGGGGGGGGGGGGGGGGGGGGGAAAAAAAAGGGTTGCCTTTTTTACATAAATTCCAAAGCCATGTGTTTTTTTTATTGCTTACCTCCTGTAGTTGTCTCAATGCTGCCCCTTGAATGTCTTTTTTCCTGAGAACACGACTTGCTGTATGGTTGGAGTTGCCATGCATTTTCCAAAGTATCTTATAACCTAGGGAGATGTTGGCATGATCCAGATCCCTTATCTGGAGGCCGACATCACGCAGAGGAAGTTTTACAGTTTCCCATTTGATCAAGTGGAACTTGAGGTTGTTCTCTTTAGCTGCATGCCAAATAAAATCACGTAGAATCTTCGTGATCTACCTAGTAATTTATTTGGTTGCCATTAGAAATGAAGCTTGATAAATCGGGAGGGAAGAGAGCATCAATTTAATCAAAGTGAGTTTTCCTCCATGCGTGAGCCACTGTCCTCCCCAGGAATTGATTTTGGATTTGATTTTGTTTATCACACCTTCCCATAATGAACTCCTGTTGATGCCCAACGTTAATGGCAGTCCAATATAATTTATTTTGACCCATATGGTATAACCAGTGAACCCAATATGCATGCTACTCTCTAAATTTAATTCTCATCAACATTCCAGTTGTAGACAACACTTTTCCTATCATATATCAGAGCTCCAGATACGCAACAGTAACCTTGGAGGGTGGTTTTGAATGCAAAGGAAATTCTATAGGAGACACCTCCCAATATCAGGGAATCGGCTACAAAGAGAGCGTGGTTAATTGGATCCAACCCATTCATAATTCGAAGGCCAGGAGCAGACCTTGCAGCCTTGTCCATCTCTAGCTTTCGACTGAGCGTATCCACCAAGAGGATGGATAGGAAAGGGGAGAGAGGACATCCTTGCCTAAATCCCCTCATAGCTTGGAAATATATGGTTGGCCTCCCATTTACAAGTGGAGCTATCCAAGGCTTGTTGGTGTAGGATTTACTCAAATTGAAAAATTCTTGTGAAAATCCAAAGGAAAGGAGAACTTTGTAGAGAAAGGACAAGTTAACCCTGTCAAAGGCATTGGCCATATCCAACTTGACCAGCATACCTTTCTCCTTCGTTAGATTGCTGGAGTGCATGGTTTCCTGAACTTGAATGACATTATCTAGTATATGTATTCCTTTGACAAACCCTCCTTGCAAAATGGAGATGAGGCTTCCAAGGAGCAGCTTAATTCTATTGGCGAGGAGTTTTTCTATGATCTTGTATGAGGCGTTGTAGAGATATATGGGCCTCGACCTTTTGAAGGTGCCAGGGTTTGATTGTTTCGGGATTAATGCAAGGAAGGTTGAATTGGTGTTGCCCCCAATCGTTGCTTTATGAAGGAATCCTTTGATCATTCTGACCAAGTCAAATTTGATTATGTCCCAAAAAATCATGTAGAAATGGATTGAAAATCCATCAGGTCTGAGAGCTTTTTCAGGTTCCATGGACCATATGAAATTGTTGATATCTTCCTCAGTGATCTGCTTAGTGAGAGTTGTATTGTCATCTTTGGTTACCAATGAAGGAATGTTGTTGAGAAATTCCGTGATTTCCTTGTCACTTCGATCATTTACTTTGCTGTATATATTTTGGAAATGAGTGGCTACAACATCTTTAATTTGGTCTATTCCTTTGTAGATCGTCCCTTCAGAGGTAGTGATTCCAAGATATGGTTGCGGGAAAGACGGGCTCTGAATTGTCGGTGGAAATAAGAGGTGTTCCTATCTCCAGATTCCAACCAAAGGCTGCGGGACTTTAATCTCCAATAGTCCTCTTAATTAGGAAAGGAATTATAGGAGATGCATCGGGCAGTTTTATCTTTGGCTACTTCAGCTGTTGTGATGTCTTTGGTGTCCATTTCCATCTGAAGATCTTCCAGCTACTCCATTTCTTCCTTTCTTTGACTGTAGGAGTGTTTGAAGTCTTTTTTCTCCATTCCTCAAGAGCTTTCTCTGTGGCTTTTAACCTCTTTTCCCACACATAGCTGGGAGAGCCAATGATAGTGGTGGACCAAGCCATTCAGACTGTATCAAGGAATCCATCTTTGCCACTCCAAAGTGGACTAAATCTGAACGGAATTGGACTCATATTTTCTAACTCTTCTAGTGAAAGAAGAATGGGTTTATAATCCGAAGTGAGCTTAGGAAGAATATTTGAGGAGATGAGACTACTTTCCATCATCATTGTGCTTTGGACAAGAAATATGTCCAATCTGGCCAATATGTGATCTTCCCCTGTCCTGTTATTGGTCCAAGTGTATAATGCTTTCTTTGGCTTGAAGTCCATTAGATCCCATTGGAGGACTATGTCTTCGACCACATGAATCATTTTATCCTTGCTACCGCTACCTCCTCTTTTTTCTTTTAAATTCATTACTATGTTAAGATCTCCAACAATGATGATGTTATTTGGAGAGTGAAGTTCAAGAAATTTATTTAAGGATTGCCAACATTCTTTCTTCTCTACATACATTACCAGAACATATAAATTTAAAAGTGCAAAGGTTAACTTACTTACTATATGCCTCAGCTCAGTGAAAATCCAATGCTGGGTCTTAGAAGAGTTGATAAGCATAAATTGGCCCTCCTTCCACAAGGTGGAAATTCCTCCTGAGGAGCCCCTTGAACTTATTTCTTTTCCTGCATTCTTCTGCCATTTATTTTTACTTATGTCCAGAAGGGTTTCCCTTTCAATTTTTGTCTCTTGGAGCAAGAGGATATCTGTTGGTTCTGTTTTCATGAGGTCCTTGACAGCTTTGGATTTTGACGAATTCCCCAAGCCTCTGCAATTCCAAGAGACGATATGCATTACTTACTATTGGGGGTGGTTGGAGCTCCTCCCTTGGAGGCCTTGTTCTGGTGCTCCTTCTATTGGACATCTCAATTGTGGGCTGGCTTCTTTGTGTTTTTTGTCTTTCTGCCTCTTCCTCCCTTGCTTCTTTGTGGGACTTTCTACCGGCTCTTTTTGTAGGACTTTCGAGGATCTCATCCTCCAAGGATCTGGGAGAGTCTACTATCTTATTTCTGGCTATGTCTGCATATGTGGGAGAAGGGGAGATTTCAGGGGTTACTGTTGGTTGCCATTCTTCCTCTTGCTTTTTCCAATGGGGGAAAGCTTCGACTGATCATTGTTGTCATTATTTATTTCTGATGCTTCATTGGTATTTGCATTTGAATTTCCTGCTATCAGTGAGGGAATGGGACTCCCAACCCCTTGATCTTGCCCAATTGGTGGGGATTTGTTTTCTTTTTTAGAGCAGACCTTTTTTCTCGAGGTTTTGCTGGCCTTGTTTTCTGCACTGTGGTCCAATGATTAGCTTTCGAATTTTCACTTTCTTTGGTGATCCTCTTTTTGCAGTGGCTTGCAAAATTTCCATAGCCATGGAAGTGCTGTCATTTGAATGGTAGTTGTTCATAGTTTATTTCCTGAATGTGAGTCCAACCTGCGACTGTTAGTTTTATTTCTTCTGGCAGTCCAACTTCCGGATCCACCTTAACACATATGCGAGCACATGAATACTAATCTTTTCTCACTGCCTGATCTATGTACCTTCCTAGCGAATTTCCAATAGTTTGCAGAGATTTTTGGTTTTAGCAGTGCAGAGGAAGGTGGGGAAGACGAACCCACACTGAGACAGTAGAAGGCACATCTTGTGCAAGGTCAAAATCAGGAGTCCATTTGTTCAGGTATAGTCTTTGAGGCCCCATGAAGTATGGCCCATTTCTGAAAATGAGACTCTTATATTTTGCAGTCTCAAAAACAAAACCAAAGAATCCTTTCCCTACAAAATGGATTTTAATTCCTTTGGAGATAAGGGGAGACCAGTTCCTCTGAACCCAATCCTCCATGGCTGTGGGGGAGGGACAAAGGCCAGTAAAATGACCAATAATCCCTCTATCAGCTAGATTAAGAGTAAATATGTAGGTTTCTTCGACAAGCATCGTCACTGAAGGGATTCAGTCGAGCTTTTTCATGAACATTTGCTGTGACTCGGTCAAAGGCCTCTTGTTCCCTCCTACAACTAGTTTTCGAAAGGCAATGACATCTGCCTGGGGGGGGGGAGGGGTTCAGTACCCCCACTAGCATCCATGGCGGTTGGGGCCGCAGATGATGAATATGCGCAGTCGGAGGCAGTGCATAAGCTAATTCAAGTTGCAGCAGCAAAAAAAAAATCAATACATTAATTTCAAAGACAAAACGAGAGGGAAATATTTAAGACCTATTATCTCTACAAAATAAATATAACAAATTAGCCTAATATCACTTATGCGTCACCATTTTTTTCCCAATTCTAAGTTTAGTAACTTTATGGATACATCAGAAATCTGACAATGAATTCAAAAAGTTATGTAGTTTTTTCCTGCATGCAAATGAACTGGGGTAGCAATGTTCACAAATATGCTAGTTGTGGCAGGAAAAAAGGCACAAGTTAGACAAAAGGTAGACAAAAACCATTGCATCTTCATTTTATTTTCATTTATCTATATCTTGTAACATGCTCAATAATATGCATATATAAATCGAAACTTCATTTTCTCAGGACTAAAAAAATACAAAAAAAAGGATTTAGATAAAAAATGTTCTACATACTGGTCTGCATGGAAATTTTCAACTCCAAGATCCTCATTGCAAAGGCAAATTTATTTGTAGTCAACAACTACATTTGGATGCAAGAAACGATTTGAAAAACACCTACATGAGAAGTAATATATTGACTTAACATGAAATATTTTGCATATATAGCCATAGCGAAGAGAAATATATTTGACAATATCATTACCATTTGGTTTGATTTATTTCCACTATATGAATAACTTTATTCTCCACTTCAAATCAATCCATTTATCTCTGACACCATCATAATGGAACAACATCACTGTGAAGTTATTTAAAGGAATCTAGAAAAGAATTCCCATGTAATACAACCATCAGTTAGTCCAGAAAGAAAATGTAACACATTTATAACCACCTAAATAATGCATTACAACACACCAATTATTAACTAAAATCACTGAGAAAATACCTTTTAAAAAATTTGGTCTACATTCTCCTTCTACTTTATTCCAATTGCAATTGTAAGCAACTTCTATGGACTCTTTACTCATGATTGTAGACATACAAAGGCACAAACAAAAATGATAATCATGAGTTCTATTAATGAAAAAACATTCAAATACTGATGCAAAAATTATCCATAGTTGTTTAAATGAGAGTAATTGGGGTTTACTTTAAGGTATACTCTCTCTCTCTCTCTCTCTCTCTCTCTCTCTGCATGACAATTAATCAAAGGAAATGTCACAGACAATATTATAGTAATTTATGGGGCACCTTCGTTTAAGTTGTTTATATTATAGAATAATCCCAAATAATACCCAACAACTCACTTAAAAATTATTGTATCAAATATCCTTCAGATGTATTTTCTAATAACCATCTAATCCTCGATTTTACTTAAGCATCAATCAAATCATTTGTTAATGTAAAATTCTAATGTTCTCTAAAGTGAATTCACACCCTTTCACAAGACTCCTTGATAATAATAAATATCCCAATCCTCCTTTAATTATAGTCAATGCATGAATACAATATATGAGTAATTAATAGATGATAACGGATGTAATAACTAAAATAAATAAATCATATGCAATGAGAGAAATGTGCCATTTTGAGATATTCTAGCATGACAAATTTTTCTGAGAGATTTAAACACCAAAATTAGTATATTGCAAGCAATACTCTAAAACCACGTTAACATGCTTCAACCATGTTTCAACTTTCTTGGCATTCTAATTGAGATGAAGAAATAAATCACAAAAAAAAACATGTAGAAACATTTTTTCATAATCACATGTTAACTCTTTCTTAATTCAAATCCCGAGGGGGAAAGTCATCTTAAGTAGGAAATTTACAAGGTTATACATTAGAAACAAATTAAAATACTCCAAACTATTTTGTTAGCAAGGCAAAGGTCATATCTTCCCAGAATCAACCCCAATTGTAGTAGACAAATATTTCAATTCTTCAAGACTATTATTCATGGGAACCAATTCCAAGTTTGACTGCTTCAAAAGATGAAAAAAATCATTTATATATTTGCAATGGTATTTTCATTCACTCGAAGGCTTGTACATGGCCTTTTACAAATGGTTTAATAGAATCAAGAAATTTAGACATGAAAATTCAAGGTTTTTAACTCTCTATTAGTGAGAGATAAAGTTTGGCTATGAGCTTGCTCTCAGTCAAATAAAAGGTCTGCATTAGAACCACTTACATATACATATATGTAACTAGAAAAAAGACATTGCAAAATAATATATATGAGTCCATAAAGGCCTTCATCCTAATTTTTTAAAAGGTCATAATTATGGTATGTCGTACAGAATCAGGAAAGGTAACCCAAGGTTATTAAATCATATCCTAAAGGACATGCTAAAGACCAAAAATTATGGCCTAATTCTCAATTCTTGCAATGCCATATTGTAAGGTTTTTAAGGCCAAGGTTTGGTAGAATGTAGAGAACCGAATCTTGAAATGATCACCACCCAAACCATAATAGGGAAACCCCACATACAGGAAGAAAAAATGTATAGAAATTGATAGGTCATATCCTTCATGTAGTCTAATCATGAATAAGACTAATGTACACTGGTTTCCCTTAGAAGAATAGAAGAATAATACTTCAATTTTTTAATGATTTTGATGGATTATGTATTACTCCCAGGAAATGCAAGGGCCTACATATGCAAAATAAAGATGGACACACCCTCTTGTTATATTACTTTCAAGCAACTAGGGAACACAAATGAATGAGGAAGGATCTCAAGTCTTTGTTCCCATCCTTGATCTCTTATATAACTATATGCAACAATTGTTAGCCTCATCAAGAGGCCTTGAAGGTTATCACTCATATGTAAGGGCTATTCTCTCAAGCTCGACGGTAGAATAGATTATTAGGGATGATATATTTATCAATAAATATTAAAAATCTTACTTTTAGTTGTTTTGTGAAGAATAAGATCACTTAGACTTATTTACAAATTGTTGAAAATTAATCTATGAAACTTGTTACTAAGACAAGATGAGACAACCTAGCCCTATGCAAGCTTGCCTAAGGCCCCTATCCTTATCAACCAAGGAGAGGCCTTACAAGGGTCTCTTCACCAACCAGCTTTCATGTTAGCTCAAAGTTTAAGGCCATTCGCCCTAGCCTCCTAGTCGATGTATCACAACTAGGATTTTGTTAAGGACATTCCATCAAGAGAGTCATGATTACAGGCTGTCAAGTTTTTCATTAACACCATCACCATTATTTTTACACTCATGCATTCATCCATACAACTACCAATCATTATCTAATCACTATCATTCATCCATACAACTACCAATCATTATCCATTCATCATAATTAGACTAATGCATTCATCCATACTACCACCAAATAATTATCCAATATATATGGTGCTAGAGGATCCACTTACTCATGTGGATGAATGGTCCCATACAAAGGATATTGTACTGAAAAAATGATCAAATTCATAATAATGGAGATTATCTATGAATTTCTGAAATTGGAAGAAATAAGCAGAGTCATCCATCACAAAAATTCATCTTTCTTCCTTCTCACCTTGACAATTGCAACAACTCATGATTTGATTGAAATGACACTAAATTTAAAAGATATAAGAAAAATACAAGCTATAAAGTGCCCTGTGAATACAAAGGGAAAACCTACCTACCTACCCTAACTGAGATAAATGTTGATGGAATAAGAAAAATGAGATCAACAATGGAGTTGATCCAACAACTTGTTTAATGCATGGGACTGAATCATGTATTTGATTGCTAGGGTAACATGCCATTGAAGGGATAAAGTGTAGAATTAATGGGAAATCCGTACATGCCACTTATAAAAACTACCCCAAAAGGTCCAAAAATACTTAAGGCCTTAACTTAAATGAATCCAAAATGACCAAACAAGATCGATGAAAACACAAGAATGGTGTGGGAGAGCAACATAAATAAAAAGTGAAGTAACCTTTCCCTAAGATGCCTTTGTCATTCTTGTATGGAAACATGATTTCCTTTCCCTTTATTCTTGCAAGTGAACGCGTCATAGGTACGTTGTTGTCCCAAAATAGGAGAAGCCTCCTCAAGTATCGTATTCATGGAGTGGATATTTCCTTGACCAAGAACCTTAGGGAAACCAATCACTAAATCTAATGTTGGGATGGGATTGTGAAGATAACAACCTCTTCATTCCTTTTGAAGATTGGAACCAAGTATCAACAATGAATCAAGCTGCAACTTGAGTTGCCCCATTTTTCATTACTATGTATCAATGTCATAAAATAATATCAAGATGAAAATCAGCACCATCCTTTTCCAAGGTTTTGGAAAGGTCAAAGAGAACCTTAGTCAGAAGTTCCAACTTCTAGGAGATTCCTAAAACAATTTTGAGTCAACTGTGTTATCATGAACAACATGATTTGCTCATAATTCAATACTGTTTTCTAGCATTTGAGAAATAATATTGATCATAATCTTCAGCCTGATAGAGACTTCTGAGCTTATTAACAACCATACCCTTAGCATAAAAATCATACATAGGTTGGCTAACTGTGTTTGATAATGGCCACTCTTTCTCTTCTTCTTATTTACATCCTAGGTTTGATTGCTAACTATCATTCTTTTAGTTTTGATCATCGTCCACATTCAAAAGGTGATTATATATAAACAATGATGGTTGATTCTAAAGGCATAATGGGTCAATGAAATGTGAGGTTTATTCATATCCTCATATTCATTGGCTTCATCCATTTGTACTTGAGAGGAGTCCTCAATCATTTCACAATAAGGGACGCCATCCACTAGCTTAATGCTAACTATAAGGGAATATGGAAATGTAGATTATAAATATATACCCATCTTTGCACTAAATAAGATATTTGATTCTTCGAATCCCCCTTTGGTTTGAAGAGAGATATCTTTTTACTATCCTTCTTATTACCATTTAGACAACAATCAAATACCCCGTGAATATGACCCTTATTGACACATTCAATATGTTCCTCTATTGACTGCTCTGTCTTAAGTAAATAGCATGCAAGTGTAAGGTTGTTGCGATTGACCTCATACTTAAATGTTATATGTGGTGTTGAAGAAGAAGGTATTACAACTTGGTCTTTCTAGTTAATCATGTATTCATCATAATGCTCATTTTGGTAAAAGGCTTCTAGAATATTAAAATTTGAGGGTGGGAAGTCTTGACTCTTGGGCATATTCATCCTCATTCCCAGCAAGGCTAGTAGTGTCATGGTCCTAAAGTACTCATTAGGCATGTAACTATTTGGATCTACAAAATTATCTTCTAAAGCAACACAACCCACCTTTATGAAAACATGTTTTGGAAACATATTATTTTCTTTTAAATTCTTAAATGTCTTTCATGAGAAGATGCTTTTGAACCTTCATTTCATTCATTATTTTCCCCAAGTCAAGTGACATTATACCCTTCGTGGGAGAGCCATATTGGATGAATAGTAGATAACTACAACTACTACTAAAAGTTACTAGGATTGTAAATATTTTCTCTACTATGCCCTAAATGCTTTGCAAACAACTCAATATCTGCATTATTTGCATGGAATTAGGTGGGCTTTTCACCCTCTTGGTCTGAGTATGTAATTTAAAAAAAGTTTCTACACGAGGAAACTTGAACCTCAAATATTAACAAAATGTATGTAAGAAAATAAAATATCATAAGCTTCTTAGCTCAATTCGCAAACATAAATTTGTCTACCTTTAACAAAAAGCTGCAGCTAAAGGAAGAACTTAGCACAACAAAAGCACTCTAAGATTAAGATTGAAAATAAAAATAAGCTTAAATTTGAGATCTAAGGTTAAACCTGCGTTTCCATCACTAAAATTTATAAAGAAAGCAGAAACACAAAAAATTCTTCACGTAAAGCTTCCATATACTGCAGCTAGTGGAGTCATCCTGGATAAATGTTTCTCAAAGCTTCGGCTAGCTTTGTCATCAGAAAGATATTCTATGCAAAATACACATTCCTTACTACTCGGAACTCACAGACATAGCTAGATTCACTCCATGGCTTGATAAATGATAGCACGAAATTTTGAACTAAACAAAAACTAGAATAAATAAAAAAAATAAATGCTCATTATATTAAATCTCAAATTCATACCTGCAGTGAGATCTTCTTCAATGTCCTGCAGAGTTTTTAACTCCGAGATATTCTTCAATGTCCTAATAATCATCAAATAAAATTCCATAAGTGATAAATCTGCCTCTCATGCCCCCCATAATGCATAAGGATCTTCTTAATATTCTAATTATTTATTCATCAGAAATATCTTCTATGCAAAATACACATTACTTACTGCTCAACACTGGAACACATTGCAAGATCCACTCCATGGCTTGATAAACGATAGCACATAAATTTTGAATTAAATAAAAACTAGAATAAATAAAAAAACTAAATACTCACTGTATTTAATCTCAAATTCATACATGTTGTGAGATATGCTTCAATGTCCTGCAGAGCTTTTAACTGCAAGATCTGCTTCAATGTCCTAATAATCGTAAAATAAAACACCATAAGTTATAACTCTAGCTGTCATGTCGCCCATAATGCTGAAGGATCCTCTTAATATTCGAATACTATGCACATAAGTGCACGTGCGTTCGAACCCCACAACTAGCATCTTTGGCTCTTTTGGCTGTAATAATTTAAAAATTTCTAATATCTCTCCCTCACAATAATAAAAATATACAAATATTTCTTTTGAGATCATCTATTTGTGGTCAGTAATTAGCGGATCACCATTATTTCCTTGGAGATGGTGAGAAAAATTAATATTTAAGTAAAATTGAATAATCGTTATTATTTATTTAAGGTTAAATAATATATAGATATTTTAAAGGTGATTATTATTTATTTAATAAATGTTAATTTAAAATTGAATGGTATATTAAAGGCAAGGGTGAAGATTTATTTTAAATTATAAAAATTTAGTTAATTTCAATCAAAATAACTAAATTTTAAAATTCTGCTAGATCTGCTTCAATGTCCGGCTTCAAATGTTAATGTTGAGAAATAGTTTAATAATAGTTGAATTTTGAGACATTGCCCATATTCCTTGGTCTTCCATTTGGAGAAGCTAAAATTCTAGAAATATTTGAGGGCATCTTGTTATTTGTTTTCAATTGAGGCCAATGACGGGAAGCCGAAAATAAAAACCTTGCCGAAAACGAAAACATTATAAGTGCTACTTGCAGTCACAAGGACATTTATTTTTGGAATGCCCCGTGTATAGGTATTATTAAGCTTATTAAAAATTGGTGTGCCATGCCTAATGAATATGAGAAGGTACCTGATTTTCGAAGCTTGATCATTATGTCCATTGGATGCAAATAAATAGAGTATCAAAATGTGATGTAGTTGTCAAAATGGAGACGCTGCCAAAAATATGAAAATTTAAATGCACCTCACAAGTAACAACTACCAATTTCAATAAATTACATGTTGGTGACTTCAAAATTTTAAAGTAATACTGAAAATTGCAATGGAAAAAATGAATGGAGTAGAAAGGGGCATTGTCAACACTACAATATCAAGATGCTGCTCTGGCGATTAGAGAGGGAGCACTGATAGAATATGAAATTTCTCAGGTAGTTGAGATGTTGTGCTTTCGAGGGAACCAAACATTTAGATCCACCAAAAATATAGCCCCACCACAGAGATCTGGATATAGTGCCAAGTTGTAAAACAATGCTAATTATCAAGCAAGGATATACAATCTATAACGCATAGGATTTACTACCAAAACCCCAAATTTACCGCATTTACAATTTAATCATTTTTCCCCTCATGATGGATCCAATTCCAGTCCACAAAGTTATACCATGGTAGTAAAACCTTCTCAATGAGAGTTGAAATTTCGATGAGAAAATAAAAGTAGAGGAAGAACTCAAAAATGAAACAAGAAATTTGAATTTCAAAAGAGAGAGTGAAAAATACCTTTGAATCCCAACAATTCGAAGTGCAGAAAAAGAGGATTCTGACATGTGTGGTGTTGGGGTTCTGTGATTTGGTAGATTGGCATATCAAATGACAAGGCAACATCAGAACCACTTTGGAATCCTAGGATCTAGCCTTCCTGGATTCAAAGAGGGATCTCTCTATATGTGTTTAGAATGATATGCTTTAAGGCATATGATATGATATTAGGCTAGTTATGAAGTACAAGGGATTTGTTTGTTTGTTGGTTGGCGATCATTAACTGAGAAGGTGATGTGAAGTGTGAAGGAGGGAATAAATTGAAGGATATTTCAGCATGGGAAGATATGTCAAGAAATAGTGCTAAACCATTAGGCTATGGAGTCATAAAAGGGTTTATTTTCACAACAACTATTCAAGGGTTTTCATAGGGCAAGTCATCTATATCAAAAGATCTCTTTGAGTTGAGTTGGTGGTATGAAACATTAAGAAAGGCTGTGAAAGAAGCAAACATATAAGGAAACAAAGGGTAGCCTAAGATCAGGTAAGGACTTTTAACCTATCTTTCTTTTGGCATACTCTTAAGAATAGAGTAACATATAAGAAAACAAAGGGCAGTCTAAGATCAGGTAAGGAATTTTAACCTATCCTGATTTGGCATAATATTAAGGGTAGAAAACATTTAAGATAAACATAAAAAGTAGCCTAAGATCAAGTAAGGACTTTTAACCTAGCCTGCTTTTGGCATACTCTTAAGGGAAATCTTCAAAACAGCTGTTTAAGACTAAACAAGGGATATGGCTAACCATAAACTTCCTTGATTAGGACTCTACTTAGCATTCAACGAAAATATCATTCAAGAACAACATCTCAAGTTCTACTCAGAAAGACATGGGCTCACCAACATTCCTTGACTGGTTATACTCTATTGAAATCATTCCCAAACACACATTTAGAAGAAAACATAAAGATATAGCTTATCAGTCAGAATTAGGGTACTTTTAGAAGTAAATCCTAATCTATATTTGTTGTTCTTTATCAGAGAATATGAAAACAATGGAAACATAAGAAGAATAAAAATTACAGTAAGAATAACATCACCAATGATTTAGATCAGGATCTAGTGAATCTGCTTGTCTATTTGATGTCCAAAACCAGTTACAGACCTTGTGTCCAATATTTTTTACAGTCCAATGCTTCTCTTCCCAGCCTACTATATTACAACTACTCAACAAATCTTACTCAATAACAATTCAACAATTAACAATTTTCCAACCCTTTACAATGAATTTTCTGTGAATACATATAGGTTCCAAGAAGAAGAGTGTTGCAGAAATGGTAATAAATATCAATTAAGACAGAGGGGGAGAGGTATTTGAATGCCCATTCTGCTTAATAATCATGGCAATAACTATTTGTACCCCTTTAGCTGCTTTTAGTTGAATCTGAAACCAACTAGTAGGATGGTAATAACTCTGAGGCTTGTCCTTTGAAGCTATCTTGGTCTGAAGTACCCTGTTTGACCTCTGGGACAAGCAAACTATCATTTTTTGGGTTTTGTAGCCCCATTTCTACTTAATAAATGTTCTGATAGTTTTTAAAGAGGGTTCGTCAGCAGAATGGATGTTAAGGTGTCTTTGAAAGGAAAGTAGGCCACAAGTTGCATTTGGATATTCTGGAGGAATAATTGTGCTATGATGTTGTATTCGAGGCTGCTTTTAGGCTAATCTCTCTTTAATCTCATCAATAAACTGTGTTTTTAGGCCTGATTGAGATTTTCTCCTTTATAGTCCTTCAAGTTGTCTTTAATATTTATCTGATTTCCTTAAAACTTATTTGTCTTTAATAAGCGGGTTAAGCTTTTGATTTCCTGAGTTATGCCTTAACCATTGTCTTTACTAATTGTGCTTTAATCCTTATTGATCTTCACTCTAACTCTGTGGTGTACAAGTGGCTTCTACTGGCACTAGGGGTTTTTCTATTCACCAGTGTTCATGAGACACTGATAAACAGTAATAATAAACCCTAAATATCCCTCTTTGCATGTTCAGAACCCGAGGATCGTCATCCTTGAATCCTGCTACTAATATTTGGCTAGAGGAGGGCCTGCAATATTAAACCACCATTTAAAACCTGCATACAATGACAAACATTAAGAAATCCTACGTTTTTGTGGCCTGACTGCTTCAAAGGGCTTTGGCAAAGGTTATGGGGCAATGTGAAGAAAGGGAAATATGCGGGAAGGGTTTTATTCTCGAAAACAAAAAGAAAACCGGGAGATTTTAAGTATTGGCGCGAAAAAGGAGAAAGCTGTTTTGTGCAACCAGAGGTGGTTTTCGTGCTGACTCTAGGCTGTTAGTGGTATTGAGTGAATCGAACATGATTCCACTTAGAGGATGACACGCGTCCTGTGAAAAACTGTCTGTTTCATGTGGAAGTTGCATGTTCGGGAGGTTTGGTGCAATGGAGCACGAAACAGTGCGCAGACCGTTGGATCTGGGGCTGTAGATCCAACGGCAGAGGATCAGTGTGATGGGTGGACAGATGCATAGGAGAAAAGGCAGTGGGACCGGTGGGTGACGTGGGCTCTATTGTCGAGAGTGAAATGTTTATTGGTGGGATGGAAAGGTGGGAGATGCAGGGATAGCCATTGGATTAGTCAAGATCAATGGTGGGATTTGCTAGCGAGGGTGAAGCGATAAGAGATGGTCAAGAGGATGGATGGTAGGGGGGAGGTGATGATCACCGTTGGATCTATAAGATCTACGGTTGAGATTGATTTAGAGGGGGAAGAAATATGAGAGAAGGGAGGGCCCACTTTTAATTTTTTCAGAGGTTGAGTCTTTATACAAAGGTTTTGGGGCTTCTAAAGATACAAAGGGCGGAAAGGTTTTTACATGGGAAAAGGGGCTTATAAAAGTGGCAGAGGTAAGGTCTTGTGGGTGTTAGAGAGGACCAAGGCTAGGGTGAGAAAGGGCTTAGAGATCCTTAGCACATGGTTGCGGCTCCGAGTAATATGAAATAGAAGGGGGCGAAGAGGCTTAAGCCCTCAGGGGCTTAAAGCCTATACATAAAAAAGGTCGGAAAATAATCTTAAAGGAAGGTTTTTAGGCCTTTTTTAGAGTTCCGATAGGGATAAAAAAGGGCCTTTTTAAACCATAAAAAGGGGTTTTTGTAGTTTTAAAGGGTTTAGTGGGAAAACGGGTAAATAAGTGGGTTATTTTTAGAAGGAATGAAGGATAAGTAAAGGGGAAAAATGAGTGATATGGGGGCAGTTGTGAAGATGAGATGGGGGAATGAAATGATGAAATGGGGCCTTATAAAACATTTTTTTCTTTGGAAACAGTAGGATACTTTGAAGGATTTTGAATGAAGGTTTATCAATGAAATGGATTTCTTGAGGGTAAAGACCAAAGAGAGGGTTCAAGAAGTAGTAGTTTTCCATGAAGATTGCTTCTTGAAGGCATAAGAACATATTTAACCATCATTTGATGTGACAAAATTTACTGATGGCTAACAGTGGCTCCACTTGGGGATGGCAGCTCCATGGAGGTGTCAAGAACCTCAGAGTTTTATCTCTGGAATGAAGACCTGTGCTTTGCATTTTGACAACCTTTTCTTCTTTGAACATGCTGCCTGAAAAGATGATCAACATACATCATAACAGATCCATTTCTCCCAAACAACTACCGACACAACCTATTTTCCTAACATTTTTTCTTCAGAAGGGTGCACTTGCAATTGCAAACCCTTTGACAACAACATTTTATTCTTTTGAAAACATGAAAAACTAATCTAAATCTACCCTTATAACTTCTATGAGTTCAGATTAAATAGTTGAACTCATAGCTTATCTACCTAATCTACTATCTGCCGGGATTAAACTGGGTGACAAATTTCATTCTCTATATTCTAAAATAGAAATTGAAAACACAGCCAAACCAGGATTAAGTTGTCTGATTTGTTGTAAGAATATGGCATAAAAACAAGCAGCACATAGACTAAAATTTACAGAAAATTGAAACAAAATTGTGAAGGCTTAAGATCTGAAAATTACAAGCATCCTTATTTCTTTCTTTCAGCTTTGGCTTTGATCTTTTTAGAGTTGTCTTCTTCTTTACCTGGTTCAAGTTTTCAGCATGTTAGAACCACTCTTCTTTGTATCTTTGGCTCAAGTTTTGATTTGATTAGAGCCATTCCTTTCTTTTGATTCCTGGTTCAGGTTTTGAGCTTATTTGAACCATTCTCTCTATCTTTGGCTCAAGTTTTGGTTTGATTAGAGCCATTTCTTTCTATCCTAATATATTCTACTGATAAGCCAAGATTTCATTGTTTGGAAAATATTCTTCACTAACCTATCAACAATAAATTGAAATCTATCTAGTCATGATTAGGCTATATGACTAAAATATCAGTTCTCTCTTTTGGTAGTGGCATTTAGGCTTGCAAAATTTCAGATTTTTCTTTTCATTTTTGGTATGGGGTTGTACCTTTTTTCTTTTATATCTACCCTCTTTTCTCTTTTCTATTTTTTTTTTGTATTTTTCTCTTTACAAAACAAAACAAAGAAATGATATTTACAATGAAGAATGATAGCTTTAAACAGAGGTTTCAGCATAAATAATGCTTGAGCATCCTGCCATTGACAGGACCCCCAAACAGGTCTGTACCATCCATATCTTGTAGAAAAAATGCATTATGACCAATGGCAGATTTAATGATGTAAGGGCCTTGCCATAAATTTTCAAACTTGCCATGATTGCCCTTATCTTCTCTCCTGGAATCCCATTTGAGTACTTTGTCACAATTTTGAAATCACTTGCCTTTGACCTCTTATCAAACAACTTTTTGATATTCTCTTGTACTCTTTGTGCTTTGTTATAGACTTCTTCCCTGGTTTGCTGAAGATGTATGGTCTGAATTATCCTTCTCATCATGATATCTTCCTCTGATTGTATTTCTTGGACCAAATTCATCACTGGCACTCCTAAACTGATAGGAAAAACTGCATCTGCTCCATAAACCAGCTGGTAGGGAGACATTCCAATTGATTTCTTTGTTGTCAATCTATCAGCCCATAAAGCATGCACTAGCTTGTTGTGCCATGACCTCTCATGTTCTTCCAGCAGCTTCTTTATTATGTTTATTAGGATCTTATTGGAAGATTCTTCCAGCCCATTACCTTGAGGGTAATAAGTTGTGGAATGACCAAGCACAATCTGATATCTGTGACAGAAATCAACCATATTTTCAGAACCAAATGCAGCAGCATTGTTAGTGATAATTTTCCTAGGATAGCCAAACCTAGACAGGATATGGTCTTCATGGAATTTTATGATAACTGAGTCTGTGGCATTCCTAGAAGAGATGAATTCTATCCATTTGGTGAAATAATAAGTGGTTGTGAGTATCCATCTATGTTGGGCAGATGAAGTAGGATGGATTTCCCCAATGAAGTCTAGGCCCCACTGTTGAAAAAGAGCTTCAACAGTGATTGGTTGCAAGGGTAAGGGAAGTAGTTTTCTCTTTCCTTCAAAGATTTTTCATTTGTGGCAGGCAACTATCATTTTGTGGACATCTTGAAAGAGGGTGGGCCAGTAATAACCAACTCTAAGGATTTTATTGGTAGCGGTTTTCCAATAGAGGTGGCCTCCACATTCTCCTTCATGAAAATCATGCTTGTTCCTATCTGCATCATTCTCAAGCAAAAATTTAAGCAATAATCCACTAGCATTTTTCCAATATAAATATTTATCTAAAATGCTACAGTTAATAGCTTTCAACTTTAAAAATCTTGCCTTTGTTTTAGACATACCAGGAAGGGCATTGAGATTAGTAAGCACATACAAAATATCAGCATACCAAGATGAATTGAGGAAATGATCTTCAATAAGAGGAGTTTCTAACTCTTCATGTTCATCTAATGCATCTAACATGTTTATATCAAGTGCTTGAAAATTAGATTAAACCATTAATTGTGCTGTTTAGTGGATTTAATTTCCAAATCATATTCCAGTATCACAACAATCCACTTTCCTCTTTTTCCATCAGGGTCTTGTGACAAAATGTCTTTTACCACTACATGAGGCACACATGCAATAATGTGAGAGTGTAAGATATAAACTCTAAAATCCTTCAAGGCTTTGACCAAAGCATAGGCCTGTTTTTCCATGATATTATATTTTAGAGGTGCATCTCTTAATGCCTTGTTGAAAAATGCACTTGGCTGCTCTTGTCCTTTTGGATTTTTTTGTAATAGTACAGCAGCCACAATATGTTCTGATGCAAATGAAAATATGAGGAAGTCCTTAGTGAAATTAGGACTGATAAGGACTGGTGGTTGGGTGAGTGCATGTTTGACCAGTTCAAAGTATTTCTTTGCTTCTAAGGTCCATTTAATTCCTATCTATTTCTTTAACATGTTTGTCATGTTCCTAAGGAGTTCTGTCGGGTTGGGTATGAACCTTCTTAACAAATTAATCTTTCCAATGAAGGATTGAAGTTCTTTGATGTTTCTGGGATGACTGATCTGCAATATACCTTCAACCCTTTTTGGGTCTATTTTAATCCATTTTTTAGATATAATATGACCAAAAAGTTTACCTTCTTGTAGAGAAAACAATGTCTTCTTGGGATTTAAGGATAGCCCATACTTTTTGCATTTCTCAAAGACCTTTCTTAGGTGTACTAGGTTTTCTTCATCTGTTTTGGAATAGACTGTAATGTCATCTAAATAAATCACAATGAAGTGGCCTATTTCCTCCGAGAAAGAAATGTCCATGGCTCTTTGAAAGGTGACATCGACATTCATTAATCCAAAAGGCATTTTCACATACATGAAAGTGCCCCAAGGAGTAGTGAAGGCTGTTTTTAGTTGGTCATCAAGGAGTACCAATATCTGATTATATCCTGAAAATCCATCTAGCAAAGAAATCCTCTTGGAACCAACTACCCTTTGTAAGATGTGCTCCAATTTAGGCAAGGGATAGTTGTCCTTTAATGAGGCTCTGTTCAAGTTCCTAAAGTCAATACAAAGCCTTATTTCTCCTGTTTTCTTTCTTACAGCTACACGATTAGATACCCACTCTGAGTATCTCATAGGGACACTAATTCCAGCATCATACATTTTCATAATTTATTTTTCAACCAGAGGTAACTGCATAGGGTTTATTCTGCGTAATTTTTTCCTAAATGGTTTATGGTTTTATTTAAGTTGTATCTTGTGTTGAATGGTCTCTATGTCATATGCCTTAAATCTTCATAGCTCAAAGAAAATACATCAAAAAAATCTTTAAAAAACTCAATATATTTCAGTTTCATGTGAGCTAGCAATGTTTTAGAGTGGGTTCTATTGTTGGTTTTTTGGCAACATCATTAAAATCAAACAAGTCTTCTAGAGGTGCTAGTCCTTTGGGTAAGCCTTTGTCTTTAGACTATAGTACCTGTATGTCTTCTCTTTTTGAATTTATGTACTCTTCTGTTTGATTTTCGAATTCTCTAGTTAGAAGATTTATTTCTGCAATGGGAGAAGGTTCCTTTTCAACAGGTTGTTCCTCATTAAGGCAGTCTTTATCATACTTTGAGTCTGAATTTGGCAATTCAAACTCATTTATGAAATGTAGGAAGTCCTCTATCTGTTTATCTCCCTCAAAGAACTGCCAATAATTTTTATTTTCTGGGACAACTGTTCTATATTTCACTTGGACTGTGAACTGTTTGTTGTCATAGGGTCTTTGGCATGAACTAGTAGCACAAGCTAGACCATTGGAAAGAATGTTTTGGTCTCTAGGGACAAAAACAAGTTCATATTCCTCAAAAGTTTTCAAAATGTCAATGGCATCATTTCTATAGGCTCTTAGTCTTGGATGTTTGGCAGTGTACTCTCCATTTATTTGTCTAATGATTAGTTCAGAATCTCCATGAACAGCTATCCTCCTGGCTCCTAATTTCTTCAGTAAATGTAGTCCTAAGAAGAGTGCTTCATACTCTGCTATGTTATTTGTGCATTGGAAGTTTAACTTGTATGAATGGATTTCAGCGTAATTATTCTCTGTGTTGTGAAGCCACACACCTGCTCTTGCACCAATTCTATTACAAGACCCATCGAAACTCATACTCCAAAGAGGGCTAGTTTCAGACTTGTTGTTGTTTTCATTCCTGTCCCCTTTGTCCCGTGTGTTTTGACCATCATTATGTAGTTTTATGGGTTCTGCAACATGTTTATGTTGGTCTTGTTCCTTAAATTTTTCATGAAGTTGAGGCCTTTCTTCTTGACTCTCATGATTTGCACTAAGCTGGTGGACAGTGGGTTGTTCATACTCTCTGTTTTGTTTGCTGTAATTTTTAGATTTGGCAAAATTTTTGAGAGCCTCTCCCTTCCTATCCTCTCCTCCTATGTTTTCTATTATGTTGGGTGATTGCTCACTTTCCAACTCTAGCTCATCAAAACTTTCATCATTGTAATGAATGAATGAGTCTAGGTCTGTATGGACAGAGTAAAGAGGGGAATTTTCTGATTTTTCTTGACTACTCACCATAAATTTCATGAGTGATTCCCTATAAAGTCTTCTAGGTTGACTGAAGACAGGAATGGTGGCATATGTCATGTCCATTTACATGGTTCCTTGAAGCTTAGCACCCCATGATCTTGAAAGAAGAATGCCATATTTGGGGGGCACATCAGCCACTACCACATCCATCACGATGCATTTAGCTGGGATCTGGGTCAAGTTTACACTGCAAAGATCTTTAATCAGGCCTAAGAATTTTACTCTACTAGAGTTAAAAGAATACAAATATTTGTATGGTCTGGTTATCTCAAGGCCTAATATCTCCATGATTACTTTGGGCATGAGATTATGTGAAGCCCCTGAATCATGCATAGCATTGTGTAAAATTTTATCATGGATATTCAAACTGACATAGAAAGGAGGGACCACTCCTTCTTGGAACTTTCCTTCAATTTTAGGACCAAATAAAAGGGCTAGCTGATCATCATTTAGGTTGATAGAGTCATTATTTTATTCTATGTTCAAAGCTTTTAACACCTGACATTTATATACATCTTGAGTGACTAACTCAGTGAGGGGGACAGAGATCTTGATTTTAGCAATTTCACTTTCCAAATTGAAAGGGAACTGATTCTTTGAAAGGCTCAAATCTGTCTTGTTGGTCACTAAATTATCAGCAAAATCAACTTGCTGGTTTTTACTATGTACATCAGTTAAAACTATTTTTATAGGGGTACTAGCTGAAGTGCTAGTGCTGTTAGGGCCAACACTCTGTTTATCAGTGGTTTGAGTGTTTTTCCCCTTGTTTTACCAGAACTTTTAGCTATTGTTTTGTTGTTTGTAGCAACCCTTCTGACCACCCTTTCAGATCTGTTTTTAACAACGTTTTCAGAGGTCTTTGTTTGGGGAGTTTCTTGGTTCTTTTTGCTCCTGAGGTCATATTGTTTATGGACCTCCATGATGGCATTCTCAAAGCATTGCCTATAGTCTTCAGATTCTAAGCCTTCATGATCATAATATGTATATGTGGCCTGATCATCCTCTGTGAAAAAGGCAGGGTCTTCATTACTTACTCCCAACATGTTTATAATAGTTCCCTCTGGCTCTTCTATCATTCCCTCATCTTCATCAACATAATTTTCTTGAAATGGAGGTCTGATTTTTTGATCAGTATCTCTTTGTCTAATCTGATTGGGATTTCTCCTAAAATTATGGTTCTGATTTTGAGGGTGGTTCCTATTCTGAGCATTTTCTTGGACAATCAGCCTCTCCACCATTTTTTATATCTTATCCACACTCTTGGCTAGAAGGTTTGAGTTTGAATCAGATGTGGAAGGTGCAGTGTCATCTCTATATGTTACTCTTTTCTCTGTTCTCAACCTAGCTCTCTTCTCAATCAGATTTGCTTCCACACTAAGAGCTCCCTTCTGCATGTCTTCTAAAGTTAAGGGATCCTTTTCTCTTAGTTGATAGGCCATTTCAGGATCAAGTCCTTCTGGGAATTTTGGCCAAAGCTGAGCCTTGTAGAGGTTTCAAATATGGGGGTAGTGCATTATAAACACTATTAAATCTAGTGCAATAATTTTGAACACTTTCCCCAGTGTTTCTGTTGAGTTTTTTGTAATCTAAAAGTATTTGGAGAGGGTTCTTCCTAATTTCCCATTTGTTTATGAATGTTTGATGTAAATAAGGGAGATCATTTATACTATTAAGAGTTAAACCCTTAAACCATTTCTTGGCCTCTCCTCCTAAACTTTGGGCAAAGATTCTCATCTTAATGGTCTCATCTTCTATTTCCATATAATCAAAGGCATCGTTCATCTTGTCTACATGCTGTTGAGTAGTAGTGGGTTCATTTCCGGTGAAATGGGGAATTTTGGACTGATATTCATTGGGTAAAGGAACCAGAGGTTGTGGTAACACTAGTGGAGCATACCATGCTGCCATGATAGGATTTTGTGGGAGGAATGGAGTGGTTTGAACAGTGGGTATATGGATGACAGAAGTGCTTGTACCAGCAAGAGATTGTTGAGCAGATTTGGGGTGAGAGAAACCAAAGTTTTGAATGAAATGAGGATCAGAAGGTGTGGATGGAGGGGTTTCTCTATTGCTAATATGTTGGCCACTATGTTGTGGTGAACTTGGAGGCTCAAAGTCTATCTGATCTATACCACTAAGTGACTTGGTTCTTGGTAAACTTCCTGAAAAGGGTAAGTCGACTTGGGTACCTGATAGAGCTGTAAGGACTTCAGGCATGGAGTTAGCTCTATGAATGGGTCTAACAATAATTTGAGCCCTAGATACAGGAGACTTCCTAAGAATTATTTCTATATTATCAACTATCTTAGGAGGATTTGGGTCAGGATAGACTCTGGTATGAATTCTTTTTGAAGCCAATATGCTAAGATTTAGACCCAAAGAATAGAAAGTTAGCCAGATATGACAATATTTAGAGGCAAACTAGTCTTTAACAAAGGAAACTTAATCCTCAGATTTTCCTAATCATGGGTGTGCATGATGTTTTAATGGTAGTGTGGGCTATCCCAGTGGAGTCTTTGTGAAACCAGGGGCAATCAATAGGCCTACTGATCACCAGTGGAGTCTTTTGGTCCTTTAGGAGTTGTGGAGTCACCAGGTGGATGATTTAAAATGTTTTAAGATGATTTGGTGTCCACCATTAGTAATTAACTACCAATCTAAGGCTGTTGTGGGTCTTCTGAGCTCTTAAGGATGTCTAAGATGCGATTTACTCAGAACTCCCCAGTGGAGTCGCCATTATGTTGGGGTCCTGTGATTTGGCAGATTGGCATACCAAATGACAAGGCAACATTAGAACCACTTTTGAATCCTAAGATCTAGCCCTCCTAGATTCAGAGAGGGATCTCTTTATATGTATTTAGAATGATATGCTTGAAGGCTTATGATATGATATTAGGCTATTTATGAAGTACAAGGGATTTTTTTGTTTGTTGGTTGGGGATCATTAACTGAGAAGGGCATGTGAAGTGTGAAGGAGGGAATAAATTGAAGGATATTTCAGCATGAGAAGATAGGTCAAGAAATAGTGCTAAACCATTGGGCTATGGAGTCATAAAAGGGTTTATTTTCACAATAACTATTCAAGGGTTTTCATAGGGCAAGTCATTTATATCAAAAGATCTCTTTGAGTTGAGTTTGTGTTATTGTTGGACAGATAAGTCGTTCTTGTAGACAAGACAGACCTCCCAAGTGTCCTACGGACAGCTAGCAACAAACAGGACAAATGTAAACTACTTTCTCTAGATTATATGTAATTTAGAATTTTCTATGATGAAGAAAGGACCCACCTGTGATCCAATGCTAGTTGAATTCTTCTTTCCCGTCGCTTCAAGAAGTCACCTCTAAATATCTGCAAGAAAAGACATGGAAAAGAATCAAAAGCACCTACAACATATACTAATTCACAAATCACAAATCTATCTTAATGATCAAGTAATTTAAGAAATAAGTCATTCAATTAAATACATAACTTATTGAGAAAACAATATTCATTTGTATTATCTTTAATAAAGAAAAGCCTTACAATTGTGTCCGCCTTGATGTTGTACATGCCTTCTTGGGGTCTGAAATAGGTGTTTCCTTTACTCTGACAAGATTTGCACTCTCTCAGCTAAAATGCACATGGGTGTGTAATAATTTCCACATAATGATCAGTTAAGAGAGTATGAGTCTCTACAACATTTCTCCTCAAAAATTCTTAAAGTCTAACTCACTAATTCTTCCACTATCCCACACACACTCTAACACTCTAACCTTTGAAGCTGCACTATGGATTCAATTTATAGGAAAAGAGATGAGGTTATGGTTCCACATAAGAAGGGATAGAATGCTCTTTTGAAGGGATTGGGCTCCATAAATCAAGGGGTAGGCTCCCATAATGTAGGAATGAACATACATGATAGGAGAAAACCTTCGACTGGATAATTGCTTCTAGAAGCTTCCAGATTTGACTGTTGGGCTTCTAAATGTTACTTTCTGCCTTTGTTTTACCTTTTACAGGGGTCGACACCCTTAATGAATAAAAAATGCATTTAGCTCTGCATGATTTAGAACAAAAAGGTGTGGCACCATAGGCAATGTTAAGAGAAAGTGTGGTACAAGTGTTTTTAAGACTTTTATGAGCTTTTCTCTCAATTTCAAGGCTTGATTTTAGGAACTTTGATGTTGTAGACTTCCAAGGGAGTACTAAAACATCATGGTGACAAATTTCAGTGTAACAAATTACCCCCTAAAGTGAAAAGTCTGAGATAATTCAAAAAGTGATGTGCTTTATCATTTCAAGGATTAGCTTGTGGACACCCTAGTCGGAACCCTGTAAAAAAATTCAATGAAAATCATGTATATATATATATATATATATATATATCATCACTGAGGTAGGCATTCCCATACTCATATCAAAACTAACTAAACTTGTTCTGATACAGAAATGATTTTAATATTACATCAATAGTGTAGACATAGCATGGGCGTAGCCATCTGTAATGATAGTCTACTGCATAATGAATAATAAAACTCCTCACAGTCTGGATGGTGGAAAATAGATCTAGGGTCTTGATTTCTGCTACCCGAACTAGTACAATTATTTCCATGTGATTAAATATGTTGAAGTCAAACATGGTAGAATCCACTTGATTACCAGTCAATGATGTGAACTGTTAACAAGTGTGAGAGAAACCACCAATAATGACAATGGATCTCAAAGTACTCAGTACAATCCATAAAATGTGAATAAGTGATCTGAAGTCAAAAATTTCACGGAATCATTCGATCGAAGGTCGATGATGCAACCTGTTGCCGAGGGCGAGAAACCTGCCAATAAGGCATGCAGATTTCAAGGTACTGACGGATTCTAGATAAAATTCCTAGATGATGAGCTATCGTTGATAGAAAGTGATCTGTCGTAAGCAAGATCACGACATGAAATTATAGATCAAGTTTTGAATAAATTTTTTGCAAGGACTGACTCAGGGATGGTCAACACAAATGGAGACAAATGTTTACAGATGAATGGTTTGTTTGAATGTTGTCTTGAACACATAACGACACTATAGATGGTTTGGTGACAGTTTCCCTAAGCTAATACCTAGAAACCGGCTGAAGATCTTCAATTGGTTTGATTAACTGATAGGCAAGGGATTTTCCCAACCTAGGTAGAAGTGTGACAAAAAGTGTTGTGTTCAAGAGTGGTTTACTTCTTTTAAATCAAAGTGTAACAAATGAATTCATTTTCTCTCTTTTCCCCCACCATTTCTAGCAAGTGCCTCTTTATTTTTGACAAGCTTGAGGAGGATAACATTTGCTTGTTTATAAGCTCATCCTTCGGATGAGTCCAACTTAGTTAAAAATTGAACCCTAAGAAGGAGTGGTCCGTTCCTATTTGTAATCGATAGGTCCTTTATTGTTAAATTTTAACGAGTCCAGTATAGGAGAAACTCGATGTTTATCATTTTTAGGGAGTCAAAATAAAAACTTAAGAAAACTCCACGGGTGTACTTTTTCGTAAATTTAGTCTCTCAAGCCCGAAAAAGGATAAAACAATATAGGAGAGAACTCTATTGACCATGATTAGTCAACGTATACCTTTTTCATAAATAGTCCATTTCAGTTCGGAAAAGAGGTAAACTTATACTGAAGAGACGATTGTTCATTTCCTTTAACGAGTTCAAATAGTCAAGTACTCGGAAATATTTTCATTTTTAGAGAGTCTGAAAAGGGCTTAAAAGAGGACTCCATGGTTTTGATTTTTCGTAAACTTTAAAGAGCTCGAAAAAGTGATAAAAGTATACTCTTCATAAAAAATGACCATTTCACCTGAAAAATCTGGTATTATGCACAAAAACTCAAAAAATTAAACGTACCTGCTTCAATAATAAAAATATTTTGAAAAACCATCTTTTTAAAGTGAAAAATAAACAAATTTAAATTTCATTTATTCTAAAAAACTTATAAAAAGGATTTTTCCAAATTCATTTTTACAGTTTGAGTTTAGAGTGAAGATTTGAGAGCTTTTGGAAAAAAATGCTCCAGAGAAGATTCCAAAAAACCAATCGTTGAAAACGAAAACCATCTACTCCAGGTAATCCACATCCTCTTTTCCTTGTTTTTCATCCATTCATTTCCTTAATTTAGGGTTTAAAATTCATTTTTGGAGAGGAAATAGGTTCAAAATTTTGCCCTCGGGGGTCCGCAGGTAAGACACACGGTACCTGTAGACCTCGACATTTTCTTATAAAGAAAAATGTCAGGGCCCCGCACTTTTAGCACAGAGCCCGTGTGGAGCTACGCACTGTCTTTGAACGTAAAGTGTGGGGGCACCGCGAAGAATTTAAAAACATAATTTATTCCAAAATTACCGAAAATTTTAGTTTTAAAATGATTCTAATCTTTCATTTTGGTCATTGTAGGATATTTACAATGCTCATCTGGTGGGAACGTGAACATGAGGAGGTGGATGAAGCTGCATTGATTCATCTACCTACATTACAAGTTCTGAAAGCATGTGGGTTATCCAAATTCTGGGCTCTCAGCGGCATGAGAGCTCAAGTAGACCTTCTCACTTGGTTGGTAAACAAGTGGGATGTTCAGGACCATTGTTTCTTGATTGGAGGCAACCGACTCGAAATTGAGCTGGAGGACATATATTTTTTGACTGGTTTTTCTAAGAGAGGCGAACCACTTTCTCTATTTGGGGCTAGACCAGGTGGCCAATCTATTGCTAACCTACAATTAGAGTTCTACAATGATGAGGCTAATTGAAAAGACAAACAGATTAATATTTAAACTATTATCCGTCTTGAATTAAAAGTGATTGCATTTACCATTACCAAGTTATGCGGAAGTGCAGCTTTGCATGTGGCTACTGGATCTCAAATGTAGATTGTAGTGGATTTCTTCCGAGGCACTATATTCAATTGGTATGAGGCAGTGTTGGCTAATGTCAAAGGCCATCTAACTAGAGAAACAAATGGGAAGTTAAATAACTTCGGATATGGATCGGTCGTAGTTACTTTTTCACTAGAGAGGATTCCTGTACTAGCCCCACAACATATTCTAGTTGATGCTGGTAGAGCTCAAGAGCCTCAGATGGTTCGATGGGTTGCTTTGATGGTCTGTTACAGCGAAGGTGGAGAGATTGTTTGATTTCCCTCGGCTTATTTTAATTGGTTATAACATCAACTCTTTGTGATAGAAGACTTCCCTTATGCGGGCATAGATTTCCGCGATGACCGAGATATGCCACTTCCTCTTTGAGTTCAGTAGGATGAGTCAGGTAAAAAATCTTTTTGACACATTCTAATTTCTAATTTTTATTTTGTTTTTTAAATCGTCCAAAACTGATAACAAAAAATTTCAAATGCAGATGTGGGTCCACGTCGACCAGCCACTCTCCACCCCTTTGACAAGAGGAAAAGCAATGCAGCTACAGCAGCACCATTACCACAGGATCAAACAGCAGAAATCCTGACTAATTTGGAACACCATTTGGAGTGACTAACTTTGGACATCCCAGAGACTACTATAGTTGAGATTCCTCTTTGCTTACAGAGATATGTCATTGGTGTTCCTGGACCGTTCAGGAGATTCTTGAGTAGAGTGGCACGAGCTGTAGTATACTATCATGATCGTTACGACAGATAGTGGATGATAAATTGTATAGACTCTTATCATTTTTTGTATCACTTTTTTCCCGATCATAAGGCATTTTGAACCAATGATTGAGGACAATGTACTATTTTTTGAAACACTACTCTATGCTATGATATACTACTATTTTTAGTTACCTGTCCAACATGTTATCAAATGTTGATTTACTACTTTTATTATCGCAAATGCCTATTAATCACACTAGAAGCTATTGCAACTACTAATGTGTTTAAATTTATTGGAATGTGTTGATACTCAATATAATCAAATTCTCGTTCCAAGAGACGAACTCTTAAAAATAATCTAAACAACATTGGGTTTCTAGTTGCATATACTTGATTTAATTATAATACAACGAGTTCAGAATCTAACCTAATGATCAAACTCCGAATTCCAAATGAAATGGATTTAGACAATAACTCAATAACGGCACTATATTATGAAATATTGTTTGTCGTTTTACCGAGGCTTACCCCATGCATAGATATTAACTCGTCAATGGGTGAATAAACAACCCAGGCTACAGAAGAGATATTCCGTGTACTACGACAAGTGCCATCAGAAAAACCGATGTATGTTGGAAAAGACGTCGACATCTGCAACATCAAGAGTAATCCAGATAAGTAGGAATAGTAGTAAAAAAACACTTAAACTAGGCACACATTTCTAATCTACAACACACTAGTTAAAAATAACTAATATACAGGAAAGATCTCAACACAAGAATCAAGCATAATATCTCTTCAGATAAAGCCCATTTCTGGGTTTGCCTAAAGAGATCCCGTCAAAATCAATCAATTCATAAGCCCCTTTTACAAGCTGTCGCTTGACAATATAAGGACCATGCCACATGGGTTCGAATTTCCCAGCCCCTAGCTTATCGTTAGCTTGATCATAAACCAAGACTAGGTCTCCTTCTGAAAAAATCCGAGGTGTAACCTTCCTATCATACTGAGCTTTCATTCGTTTCGCATGAGTCTCGGTAGCTAGTGCAGCAGTGCGCCGATTCTCATCTAATTGAGCTAAGTATAAAAATTGTTTCTACTCTTCAAAAGTGGCTGGTAGTAACTCTATGGCTAGTTGGAGTGACGGTATCTCGCATTCAATGGGTAATACCGCTTCTAAACCGTAAACCAGTTGAAAATGGGTAAAACCTGTCGATGTTTTTGTTGAGGTTTGATATGCCCAAAGTGCTGAAAAGAGCATGGTATGCCAATTCGACTTATGAATTCCAATGATTCGTTTGATCATGGTGACTAAAACTTTATTGATAGCTTCAACCAGACCATTGGCTTGCGGGTAGTATGCTGTAGAACTATCATGGTGTAGGTCAAATTGATCAGTCAGTTCAGTCATCATGATGTTTCGAAAATGGCTCCCATGATCAGTAATTATCGCTTGGGGTACACCGAAACAAGCAATCATATGATTGAACACAAAAGTAGCTGCAATTTTTCCATCTGCCGCAAATGTAGGCATCACCCTGGCCCATTTGGTAAAATAATCTACTACTAGAATAATATACCCATGGCCCCTGGTCGAGTGAGGGTTACATGTAATGAAGTCAATGCCTCATTTTTCAAAAGGATCGACAACAATTATAGGTGAAGAGGAGCAGGTGGTGCATGCATTTTTCGATTGAATATTTGACAATTACGACATTTTCGGACCGCATAAATACAATCTTTAAATAAGGACAACCAGAAATAACTTGCATGCAATATCTTTTGGGCTGTGGCATACCGAGACATATGACCACCACATGCTCCAAAGTGACATTCATTTAAAACCTTTTCAGCTTCTTCATGGGTGAGACAACGTCGAAAAACAAAGTCCGCACCATGACGGTATAGTGTGTCGCCAACAATATGATATTGTTGAGACTAGAAATAGATTTTACGTTGTTGTGACTGTGAAAGTTCGGGCCGAAAATATTGGATCTGAAGATAAACAATGATATCTGCATACCAAGGATCAATGGTGCTAATAAGAAACAAGGATTCGTCCGCGATTTGTTGTTCTGCCACATTTTCTGTATCAGTACATGGGAAATCACACATAAGTTTAGAAAATATCAATGATTTCTTTGATTTGGACTTTTCAAATTCCAAATAAAACTCCTATAGGATAACAATCCATTTGGAGTATTTTCCCCCTAGCAATTGTTCGTTCAAGATATACATCATAGGGTTACAATTAGAAATCACTGTTGTTTTGCGTAAAAGTATGTAATGACAAAAACGTTGGACAGATTGAACGGCTGCCAAGGCCAATTTCTCCACATGTGAATACTTGATTTCAGTTGGATGTGAGTTGTGACTACGATAGTACATCACATGTTCACCATGGAATTCATCTTCCTGAACTAGAACCATCCCTATCATGGAATCGGAAGCAGTGAGGTACAAAAAGTAATCCTGGTTGTAATTGGGAGAATGTAGTAACGGTGCATGGGTCAAGGTGTGTTTCAGAGCATCAAAAGATAAATTAGCAATCTCATCCAAAAATAAAGGAATATTATGTTTCAACAGCCTGGTGAAACCTTTCGTTAACTTGGCGTAGTTAGGAATGAATCAATGTAAAAAGTTTGCTTTCCCTTGCAAACTTTGGAGTTGGCGAAGAGTAGAAGGAGGAGGTAAATTGAGGATTGCCTCAACCTTCGATGGATCAACACGAATGCCTACCTTTGACACAATAAATCCCAGCAATCATCCAGATTTTACGTAAAAAACACATTTGTGAGGATTTAGAAGAATCTTACAATGCCTACATCGTACAAAAATGGCTCGTAAATGAGTGATATGTTTTGCTCTGCTCGAAGAATGAGCACGAAAATCATCGAGGTAGGGTTGTATAATGTGTTTAATGTCATGAAATGCATAAGACATGGCTCTTTGAAAGTGGCACTAGCATTCTTAAGTCCAAAGGGTTGTTTGCGATAAGCAAAAGTTCCCCATGGACAAATGAAAGTTGTTTTGGGTTGATCTGTAGGGAGTATGTTGATTTGATTGTAGCCGGAAAATCCATCCATGAATGAAAACATTTCACTTCCAGCACAATCGTCAATAGTTTGATCGATGTAAGGGGTTGGAGAATTGTCCTTTGGAAAAGTTCGATTTATATCCCTATAATCGATACACACTCGTATTGTTCCTTTTTTTTTACTGACCGGAACAATATTAGATACCCAATCCGTTAACGGGATCGGATAAATAAAACCTACACGAAGTAGTTTTTCAACTTCGGCTTTAATAGCGACAACTTTTCTTGGATGTATCTAACGTAATTTCTGTCTAATGGGTTTAGCATCCGGGTATGTCTTAATTTCATGAACAAAAATCGACGGATCTATTCCTGGCATTTCTTCATATGACCAGGCAAAAATTTCACAGAATTCCTGAAATAGGGCTTTATATGCTTGGATTTCATCAGTCGTACAAGAAGCACCTATATGAATGTTTTCAACAATTCTGAGTTTTACTAAAATGTCAAGGGGAATCATTGTAGAAATATTTTCTAAATTAAATTCAGAATCAAAATGTGAGAGAGGATTCTGAGGTTCTTTGATGTAATTAGTAGTAAAAATGGAGGAAAAATTATTCTCAAATTGATTGAGATCAGGTAAAAATGAAGACCTATGATGAAGATCTTCCCATGGTAACTCATTGATCGACAAGAATTCATGAATATGTTCATCAGTATTAAATACTCCTTGACCAATATCCGGAATTGATGTCGAAGGGGAGCTTGATATTGAAAATGACTCCTCATTGATCACATTCACTGGATCAGATTCAGTTGAAGGAATATCAGAAAATGACTGTATAGTCTGATATGCTAACTCAAAAGGACTCAAAGGCATCGCGCCATCGAAAGAATCCAATTTTGATTCTGATGGTACCATCTAAGGATCATCAAAGGAAAAAGTACTTGATGTAATCATATTGATACTAGCAATAGGAGGCTGTACATAGGGAGCAGGCAGGGAAAAAGTTCCCAATAAAGCCGAATATTTAATAAAACCTATTCCAACATCCTTATAAGGGATAGTCGATATTCCGATATGCTGGATGCTATCATTAGAGGCTGGGTCGGATGAATAATATGAGATCTGATCTATTTTAACGTTCTTTCCTTTATGAGGAAACATGATAAGATGAAAGATCGATGATACAACATCAGTCATGGCGTAAGACCAATTGCGACCCAGAAGAAGGTTGTAATCCAGAGGGGCATCAACCACTTCCACATCTAGATTAACCATTTTACCTTCGACCTCTATCGGTAGATCTTGTAAAATACCATATGGCTGAAAACCTCTTCCATCAAAAGCTTTGAGAATAGTTGGCGATTGGTTAATTGTCGGAGAACCAAGTGATTTCCAACATTTTAACGACATAATACATGTAGAAGCCCCTTCATCAAAAACAGTAAGAAAGATACGTTTGTTTTTTACTATTACCGGAATTTGAAAAGCCATTTGATGGGGTAGGCAGGGTGTAAAATTCTCTAAATCGAAGGTCATAAGGTTCAAATCCTGGAGATCTACGGCTCCTAAGGTTGAAAAAAATAATTTTCTTTGGGCTGGACATGATTGCAGCACTTCCAAAGCCAACATTGCTGAAGGGGAAATCACCAAATCTTCAACAATATTGTAATTTTGAGCAGCTCTCGCATGTGGATTGAAAGCTGATTTACGAAGTACACCTTTAGCTGGTGGTTTGATCACTAAGTCAGGATTTTGTTTCTCGATCTGTAATGGATCAGAAAGTGAGGGAGATGTAGTTGATGCTAAATTAGATGTTTCTGCTTCTTTACCAGGATTTTTACTACCGTAATCTTGCGATCGCGTTACAACCATAAAGATATTCTCTAGCGCATTTGAGGAAGATCCAACCATGTTACTATCTTGAGCAGGAAAGGGATCCTTCAAGACAGCAGGTATGGGCAAAACTTTAACGAATTTTGATACCTCGGCTCTATGCGGGCACTCTTTTGTAAAATGATCCTCGTCACATATCAGACAAGGATATTGAGGTTTGCATTTTTCGTCAGTTGGTTCAGTTGTGTCGTTTTTATCTTTTGAAGATTTTTTCTTTTTATTTTTACCTTTCTTATTACCACCAGTTTTAGGTTTGGTTGTAGATGATTCTACAACATGAATATCGGGGGAAGTTTCAATAGAAGAATCTCCTTTTGGTGAATTGGGTAAATTGATAATAGGAGAAGTCGTCTTGGAATATTTATTCTTACTTTTACCAATGCTAACTAATTACACCATCAACGACATTAGAGCCAGAAGGAGTTGTAGTTAATTGACCAGGTCTTGGTAAATCGGGGATTTTATCATACAGAGTACCTGACTGAGTATATATGAGGTCAAGGTACTGAGCCTGAGCAATGACTTGCTCTTTTGTAACAACGCCTCCTTTGGCCACATCTTCAGTAATTTTGGGCAATAACGATTTAATAAACCATTCAGTCAAAATTTGATATGGAATAAAAAATTTCACTAAACGCCTTCTACATCTCCATTCATGAATGTGATTGGATATGTACGTAGACGTAGACTGTTTTAATGAAGTTAGAAATTCTGTGCCGTTGTCGTATCTGACAAGCAATTGAAAATGGGTTAAGAATGCAGTAGCTAGTGCATTAAAATTATTAAAAGAGCTGTGTGGTAACTCAATGTACCATTTGGCAGCCAGACCAATGAGAGTTCTCTGAAAAAGACGCAATCGAATCGAATCATCGATGATTGAATTGGATGCACACCAGAGGTGATAAGCCATAACGTGATTAGATGGGTCCTCTCCTGACTTACCCTCAAACTTTGGAATATCACTGGGAAAATTGTTAGGCATCGGCGGCCAATATGGAAGATAAAAGATATGATCATTCGTAAGGTGCGACAGATCCGGTAAATCTAAAGTTGCTATAAATGGTAATCGATGGCTAGGGTCTTGATAACCTTATGTGATCAAACCAGTGCCAGGAGGAGGATATCTAGGATACCCTGGAATTGGATGCGCATTTGGAATTGTGAAACCTCCTAGATAACCAAGATTAACCAGACCATACTGGGGTTGTTGAGGTACTTGATAAGTATACCCAGGGTACGACTGATACTGATATATTGGATTTTGTGTAGCCTGTCCAAATGATACTGTCCCTGGTATGGTTGATAAGTAAATTGTGGTTGACTAACAACAACTGTACTAGTACCATCTTGTCTTATAGGCATCTAGACCGTAGTCTGAATTGTAGGTCTTGACTGTGGTATAGATACTTGAGAAATTTACACTGATGCAGGGATAGAAGAAACCAGAGCTGCAGATACTCCATAAACAAGTGTGGGAGGTTGAACAGAAGTGGCAATAGTAGCAGAAGTCCGAGGCGAAGTCTGAGGTGTACTAGGCCCAGGCTGCTGAACAGAACTAGGTGCAGGGACTTGAATGATAGGTTGGATAGGTTGTTGGATTGGACCAAAACCTATGGATTGTCCAGGTTGATTAGGTATCTTCACATTGGGTTGCATAGTCTGTTTAATTTGAGATGGATCCCACACCATATTCATTCCGGGGTATTGACCCATTAAAGGTTGTGCATATGAAGAACCATAACCTAGTTGAACTTAGGGTTCGTAATTATCTGGAAAATTTCCAGCTCCTTGTAATAATGGTTGACTGGAAGGAGGTTGGAAATCTTGAGTTGGGTATTGACCTTGAGGTTGATAACCTTGAGGCATGTACTGAATCTGGGGTTGATATTGACCCTGAGGAATATACTGAGTCTGGGGTTGACCTTGGGGTACGTACTGTCTCTAAGGTTGATAACCTTGAGGTATGTACTGTCCTTTAGGTTATTCTTCGGGTAAATAATATTGTCCTACAGTTTGTCCTCGTAAAAAATTACCTTGAGGTTGCCCCCCAGGTGGTAACTGACTTCCTTGAGGTTGCCCCCTAGGTGGTAACTGACTACCTTGAGGTTGCCCCCCAGGCAGTAACTGACTACCCTGAGGTTGAGGATTTAGAATATTACCAGGCATCATAAAATTTTTCTCTGCATTCAATGTTTCAATTTTAGTTCCATTTGTATCAGATGATAACACTTGTTCAATTGGTTGAGGAGTTGCTCCTGAGAAGGTACCAGAGAGCGATTGGTACCCCAAAGGAACAGAAGGACCACTGTATAAAAATGTTTCCGGAGATTGGGAAAACATAGACGACTCACCTGTCATAGTTGATGAAGGATAATAACCTCTCAGTGTAGGATGAAAATGAATTCGGGGTGGTGAATAAGTAAGACCTGGGTTTTCTAAAAAATTTGTCAATGATAAATACCAAGCGTCAGTTCTAAAAGGATTGTAGAATATTGGTTCATGCTCCCTAAGATTCAAAGTTTCTTGGGTTACGTTATGTGTTCGTCTGGACCAAAAATTTCTTCAATACATATGAGGTTAGAAGGAAGATTTTCAGTAATGTGATGTCTTACCCTAGGTGAACCAGGATCACTAGAAGTTAGAGTAACAAATCCTGAAGATGGTTTCAATACAGTAGGTTCAGTGTCAAGCTTAGAAATTTCAGGTTCTTCAGCTAATTCACTGGAAGGAGAAATACTACTAATAACTTCGAAAATTGAAATTGACTCTTGGATATGTTTTGTTTTTTGTGATTGATAATAAGGATGAATAACTATAGATGATTCTCCTGTTTCTGTTGATATAATTCTACCGACACTAAGCGATACTAGAGTTTGCAGCCCTTCAAGTTGGATTGGTGTATACTCAGGGGGTTTCCCCTGGAGTCTACGTGATTGTCTTGGTAATTCAGCCATGATTAAAAATTATTAATCACACGCAATCAAAAAAATTTTCAATGAAAATGCTTAGAGTCGCTAAGGAAACAAAAAAATGAATCACGTGCCTAAAAATATAGGAGATCAAACCACACAAAAACAGTAACTTCCCACACTAAAACACTAGTTGGTGATGAAATCCAACATCGTAGTATTTTAATGTAGAAAGGGCAGTTGGAACAGTTACCCCGACAACCTGCTTAATGAAATAGACTGGCGCAAGTTTCTCCACTTAAACCATCTCGAGTGAAGATAACCCTCCGGAGAGTCCAAGTGAGTCTAGTCGACATCTGCTCCAGGTACAGTGGGATATTTACTCCACTGTCACCTTAGAAAAAAATCGTAAAGATTATGGCCACTATGGTTACCAACAGGAACTAATATACCTGGGGGAACAGTCTACGATCCGACATACGCGCAAGGATAGAGTAACAAAGCTCAATCCCCTTGAAGGCTCCTTGACATAATCCAAGGTATATCGACATGTGACCCCAGGCTCCTCGACAATGGTCTATCCGAGGTTTACCGTTGTTAATACGTGCACATTTTCTATCATTCCCAATGAGATAGAATTGATTATCCCATTGGTTTAGATATGACCTTGTGCCTGACTCCTTTAAGAGGAGCTTCCCAGAGCATACAAGCGACTATTGGAATTTTCCTACCGCAAGATCGATTACTTGTTTGTTTTAATTTTCTTGGAGAGTTAATTAGTCCCTACTCCAAGACACTAGCCTAAGCTATATTGGTGAAAGGAGCTCGAGAAATATAAAAAATTACTAGATTGATTTTAATTTAAGCGTTGATTTTAATAGGTTGTTTCTTGGGACAATAGGTGCGAAAGTGAAACTGATGATATGTAGTTACCTAACTCAAAACACACTAAAAATGCATCTATTATGAGAAAAAATTCTTTTTCTTTCAATGAATTCTATCTAAAGGAAGAGTTGAGAAATGAAATATTTTAAAACAATTCTTTCCTTCAAACAAGAATAAATGAAAATAAATCTAATTTCATGAGAACTCAAAATGATATATTGCTCAATGGAGAATCCCTTTATCATTCAAGATCGAAACTACAAACAAAGTTTTTCTTCAAAAGAACACTATAATTTCTAGAAATAATACTCAAAACTAAAAAAAACTAATTTTGAGATCTAAAAATTCTAAGACTAAATCTGAATACAAATTTTAAATATTTTGAGAATGTCTTGCTTAGCTTGTTATCTAACTAAGAAATTCTTTTCTTGGATCAACAAGAACTCAAAAAAACCCAATTTTGGTTTTTAAGTGAAATTCCAAACTTATCAACAAAAGTTTTTTAAAGATTTGCAAATGAGAAAATGGGATCTAAATCTCATAAAACAATTTCTGCTATGATGTCAAACTCAGCAAGAAAGCAAGGAAATACCAACAATTTAAAGGTATACCAAGGTTTCTAATCTTTGAGCGGAATAAAGACAAAGAAAAAATCACTATAACATGCATATCTTTTAGAAAATCATTCAAAACTAAAAAAATGCTGAAATAAACTCTTAATCAAAGTTTTACGACGGAAAGATACAAGTACGGGTATACTAAGAATCTAACAAACTAATCCAGAAAAGATGATTTTAAGATTTTCCAAAAATTTTCACAAGGTCCGTAGGATTCAGTGTAAACCAGTGTGGTCCTGCGCTGTGTATACAAGGAAAGAGCAGAGATGCCTGCACTGTTTTTAAAAGAAAAGTGCGGATACCAAAAAACTCAAATAAAAAATAAAAAACTCTAAATCATTTATCAGGGATTCTACAGGGATAAACTACCCAAGCTAGTATAAATCAATCAAAATCAGAAAAAATAAATTCACAAGTCAAAAATAAAAGAAACCAAAGGATAAATATTTATTCCCCAATGGAATCACCATTTTGTTGGACGGATAAGTCATTCTTGCGGACAAGACATACCTCCCAAGTGTCCTACGGACAGCTAGCAATAAACAGTACAAATGTAAACTGCTTTCTCTAGAATATATGTAATTTAGAATTTTCTATGATGAAGAAAGGACCTACCTATGATCCAATGCTAGTTGAATTCTTCTTTCCTGTCGCTCCGAGAAGTCACCTCTAAAGATCTGCAAGCAAAGACATGGAAAAGAATCAAAAGCACCTACAACATATACTAATTCACAAATCACAAATCTATCTTAATGATCAAGGAATTTAAGAAATAAGTCATTGAAGTAAATACACAACTTATTGAGAAAATGGTATTCATTTTTATTATCTTTAATAAAGAAGAGCCTTACAACTGTGTCTGCCTTGATGTCGTACATGCCTTCCTGAGGTCCGGAACAGGGGTTTCCTTTACTCTGACAAGCTTTGCACTCTCTCAGCTAAAATGCACATGGGTGTGTAATCATTCACACATAATGATCAGTTAAGAGAGTATGAGTTTCTAAAGCATTTCTCCTCAAAAATTCTCAAAGTCTAACTCACTAATTCTTCCACTATCCCACACACACTCTAACACTCTAACCTTTGAAGCTGCATTATGGCTTCAGTTTATAGGAAAAGAGAGGAGGTTGTGTTCCACATAAGAAGGGATAGAATGCTCTTTTGAAGGGATTGGGCTCCATAAATCAAGGGGTAGGCTCCCATAATGGAGGAATGAACATACATGATAAGAGCGAAACTTCGACCAGATAATTGCTTCTAGAAGCTTCCAGATTTGACTGCTGGGCTTCTAAATGTTACTTTCCACCTTTGTTTTACCTTTACAGGGGTCTGCACCCTTAATGAATAAAAAGCGCATTTACCTCCACATGATTTAGAGCAAAAAGGTGTGACACCGCATGCAATGTTAAGAGTAAGTGTGGTACAAGTGTTTTTGATACTTTTATGAGCTTTTCTCTCAATTTCAAGGCTTGATTTTAGGAACTTTGATGTTGTAGAATTCCAAGGGAGTACTAAAACGTCATGGTGACAAATTTCAGTGTAACAGGTATGAAACATTAAGAAAGGCTGTGAAAGAAGCAGACATATAAGGAAACAAAGGGCAGCCTAAGATCGGGTAAGGACTTTTAACCTATCCTACTTTTGACATACTCTAAGAATAGAGAACATATAAGAAAACAAAGGGCAGTCTAAGATCAGGTAAGGAATTTTAACCTATCCTGCTTTCGGCATACTCTTAAGGGTAGAAAAAATTTAAGGTAAACATAAAAAGTAGCCTAAGATCAAGTAAGGACTTTTAACCTAGCTTGCTTTTGGCATACTCTTAAGGGAAATCTTCAAAACGACTGTTTAAGACTAAACAAGGGACAGGGCTAACCATAAAATTCCTTGATTAGGACTCTACTTAGCATGCAGTGAAAATATCTTCCAAGAACAACATCTCAAGTTCTACTCAGCAAGACATGGGCTCACCAACATTCCCTGACTGGTTATACTCTATTGAAATCATTCCCAAACACACATTTAGAAGAAAACATAAAGATAAAGCTTATCAGTCAAAATTAGGGTACTTTTAGAATTAAATCCTAATCTATATTTGTTGTTCTTTATCAGAGAATATGAACACAATGGAAACATAAGGAGAATAACAATTACAGTAAGAATAACATCACCAATGATTTAGATCAGGATCCAGTGAATCTGCTTGTCTATTTTATGTCCAAAACCAGTTACATACCTTGACTCCAATAGCTTTTACAGTCCAATGCTTCTCTTCCCAGTCTACTATATTACAACTACTTAGCAACTCTTACTCAATAATAGTTCAACAATTAACAATTCTCCAACCCTTTACAGTGAATTTTATGTGAATACATATAGGTGCCGAGAGGAAGATACTACAGAAATGGTAATAAATATAAATTAAGATAGATGGGGAGAGGTATTCGAATGCCCATTCTGCTTAATAATAATAGAAACAACTATTTGTACCTCTTTAGCTGCTTTTAGTTGAATCTGAAACCAACTAGCAGGCTGGTAATAATTCTGAGGCCTGTCCTTTGAAGCTATCTTGGTCTCAAGTACCCTGTTTGACCTATGGGACAAGAAAACTGTCATTTTTTGGGTTTTGTAGCCCCATGTCTACATAATAACTGTTCTGACAGTTTTTAAAGAGGGTTCGTTAGCAGAATGTTTGTCAAGGTTTATTTGAAAGGAAAGTAGGCCACAGGTGGCATTTGGATATTCTGGAGGAATAAATGTGCTGTGATGTTGTATCCAAGGTTGCTTTTAGCCCAATCTCTCTTTAATCTCATCAATAAACTGTGTTTTTAGGCCTGATTGAGCTTTTCGCCTTTATAGTTCTTCATGCTGTCTTTAATCGTTATCTAATTTCTTTAAAATTTCTTTGTCTTTAATATGTGGGTTAAGCTTTTTATTTCCTGAGCTATGCCTTAACCATTGTATTCACTGATTGCGTTTTAATCCTTATTGATATTCACTCTAACTTTGTGGTGTACAGTTGGCTGCTACTAGCGCTGGGGTTTTTTTCTATTCACCAGTGTTCACGAGACACTGATAAACAGTAATAATAAACCCTAAATATCCCTTTTTGCATGTTCAAAACCTGAGGATCATCATCCTTGATTCCAGTTACTGATATTTTGCTGGAGGAGGGCCTGTGATATTAAACCACCATTTAAAACCTGCATACAACAACAAACATTAAGAAATCCAACGTTTTTGTGGCTTGACTGCTCTAGAGTGCTTTGGAAGAGGTTATGGGGCGATGCAGAGAAAGGGAAATATGCGGGAAGGGTTCTATTCTCGAAACTAGGAAGAAACCCGAGAGCTTTTGAGTTTTGGCGCGAAAAAGGAGAAAGCGATTTTGTGAAACCAGAGGTGGTTTTTGCACTGACTCTGTGCGGTTAGTGGTACTGAGTGAACCGAATGAGATTCCACTTAGAGGATGACACGCATCTTGGGCAAAACCGTCTGTTTCGCGGGGAAGTTGCACGTTCGAGAGGTTTGGTGGAATGGAGCATGAAACAATGCATAAAATGTTGGATTTGGGGTTGTAGATCCAATGACAGAGGATCAACGTGACGGGCGGACAGATGTGCGGGAGAAAAGGCGGTGGGATCAACGGGTGACGTGGGCTCTTTTGTCGAGAGTGAAATGTTTATCGGCAGGATGGAAAGGTGGGAGATGCAGCGATAGCCGTTGGACCAGTCAAGATCAACGGTGGGATTTGCTAGCGAGGGTGAAGAGGGTGAAGGGATAAGAGATGGTCGAGAGGATGAATGGTTGGGCGAAGGTGATGATCAGCGTTGGATCTATAAGATCTACAGTTGAGATTGATTCGGAGGGGGAAGAAATATGAGAGAAGGGAGGGCCCACTTTTAATTTTTTCAGAGGTTGAGTCTTTATACAAAGGTTTTGGGGCTTTTGAAGATACAAAGGGCGGAAAGAGTTTTTACATGGGAAAAGGGGCTTATAAAAGAGGCAGAGGTAAGGTCTTGTGGGGGTTAGAGAGGACTGAGGCTAGGGTGAGAAAGGGCTTAGAGATCCTTAGCGTTTGGTTGCGGTTTCGAGTCATATATGAAATAGAAGGGGGCGAAGAGGTTTTAGCCCTCGGGGCTTAAAGCCTATACATAAAAAAGGTTGGAAAATAAGCTTAAAGGAAGGTTTTTAGGTCTTTTTTAGAGTTCTGAAAGGGATAAAAGGGGCTTTTTAAAACCATAAAAAGGGGTTTAATAGGTTTAAAGGGTTTAGTGGGAAAAAGGGTAAATAAGGGGGTTGCTTTTAGAAGGAATGAAGGATAAGTAAAGGGGAAAAATGAGTGATATGGGGGAAGTTGTGAAGATGAGATGGAGGAATGAAATGATGAAACGAGGCCTTAGAAAATAGTTTTTTCTTTGGAAACAACAAGATACTTTGAAGGATTTTGAATGAAGGTTTATCAATGAAATGGATTTCTTGAGGGTAAAGACCAGAGAGAGGCTTCAAGAAGTAGCAGTTTTCCATGAAGATTGCTTCTTGAAGGCTTAAGAACATATTTAGCCATCATTTGCTGTGACAAAATTTACTGATTGCTAACATGTGGGAATATGGCCGAAGGATGGCAGACATAATTATGTAAATAAAAGACAGTTATTGATATCACATGCACGTGCTGCAATCAAATCAACTTAAAGCCTTAGTTTGTTTCATATGAGCCCCCTGTTCACCACTTTTGATAATCATAATGTGGATTTTTACCCATAGAATCCAACCTGTTATGAAAATATTTATTTATACTCCTTTTACTTGCAAAAGAGTGTTATTTGAGCCGACTTAGGACGGGTCGATTATAATAAATGATTTTCATAATATTTCATACACCAAACTTTATAAACTTTATTTTTCTTAACACTTTTCACATTAAAATTTATTTTACTGAGTTTCCTCAAATTATATATTAAAATTTGATTTTCAAAGAAAATAAAATGGATATATTTTTTAATATTAAAATTTAGTTTTAAATTGTTCCATGGTGTAGATTAGTTGAATGATAGAATTGTTTGTTGATTATAGAATGGGTTGTTAAGGCATTTATTATAATGTTATTGGTTTAAACTTTGTTTAGCTCAGTGTGCCATGTGTGAGGCAATGTGGGTACACTTAGAGGTGATTGTGGTAGTGGATAAAATCGATCCCTTATCATGTAAGTATTAGCTCAGTGTGCCATGTGTGAGTCAATGTGGATACACTTGGAGTTGATTGTGGTAGCGAAATAATCGATCCCCTGTCACATAAGTACAAGCTCGCTATAGTTTTCAATTCTTCCATATACAAAAAATAACAATAATATTAATAATATTATTTTTTTAAATTTTATTGAATTAATTATTTATCAAAATTAGATGTTATTAAAAGGACATGATTTTATTGGAGGTAGTTTAGGTGATGGAAATAAGGGAAACTAATTTTCTTGTAAGCATTTTGTGTCTCCACTCAAACACTCCTATAGAAAAAAAAGTCTTGACCCCACCGATAATGCGTAAAAGGAAACTCTCAAGAAAGCCACCCAATGTCACCTTGGTGGCCTTCTATCACTCTTTAGACTACACGAAGGATATCTTTGTGGAGGGGGGAATCGTTAAAGATCGAGCTAAGATATGTCATTGAGTAATGAAGGGAAGTTCCATAATGAAGACTACTAATTTGACACTACTCACTCTCAAAGTAAAAGGTTGGGATAAGTGTGCGAATAGTTTACTCATGTAGTTATCTTCACAAGCCTCGAAAAATTCTTGGAGTAGGTATGCACACCAATTGTGTTACTCTCCTTCTATACAGTGTTCCAAAATTGAGATGGTATCGAGTGTGCACTTGTTCCTTGTGTAATTCCTCATAATCCTATTGGCTATAAGTTAACAAGAAAATTTGACATTGTACTTGTTGACAGGGTCAATCTGAGCTCCCTTGTGTCCTCTCTTGGTCTTGTATTTTTCATAAAATTTATGCTCGTCAACCTTCTTGGCTCTCTTGGAAGTAGTTTGGAATGCAAACGACACCTTAATTCATGTTGCCAAAAGGCATGTCAGTCTTTGCATTTCTTCTACATGTATTTTAATTTTTCTTCCCAACCATAGAGATCCTGCGTGTATTTTGCCGAGAAGTAGTTTGGTGCATTGCATCGTTGCTCCTTGCCTACTAAATATTGGTAGACTCCTTAAGTGAGGCAATGTCAACCTCTGACTCCCTTTGAATTTGTTTTCAACAAGGAATGCTTGGTTTCCATCCTCATTTGTGTAATTTTCTGTGTAACATTGTCGTTTGAGTGCCGGAAACTGGAACGAGTCCATGAAGTCAATTTTGATCAATCCAACCTTTTTGTATTTTCCTGTGATCGATTCAAGTTTTTCAATTCTATAATGAACCTCTGGTTCTACCACTGATACAAAGGTATTATTCATTATTGAACGTATCTGATAAACTATTGATACGACGAGTCTCATACTTTTATCTAGACAAATACTAACAAACAAAAACATTTTTACTTGCTTCTTGAGCACCCTGGTTCTCATCTTTGAAACTGGTTTCCTATCCATGTAGATTAAGTAGATATTTTTGACACGACGAGTGGTGATGAAACTTCCTAAATAATTATTTTGGAAACTGCCCCCCCCCTTGGCCTTAATCATGTCATTTTATGACAAGAGGAAAGGTGGATCTGACTTTGCTGAAATTATCTTGGGGATCTGAGTGGAGGTGACGGTTAATTATTATGGAGTGATGGTATCGGTTTATTAGGGAATGATGTTTCTAATACAAGAAATAATTTTTTCCAAATGTGGACTGACAGCTGAATTATGGTGTAATTATTGGAAATTATGGACAAAACGTATGGTACCCCCCCTGACCACAATCAGTTGCAGTGAGGTACAAATATCTCTACAATTGGGGTGACTCAAAGGCGTATATTTATTCACAACTATATTGACTCAACTATTGACGGATAAAGTTGACTAACTCTATCTATACCTACTTGCTTCTCCTTTCAAAGATTTTATTGAATTGTAAATTTAAATATCATACTCCTGGAAAGGTTTTAGGCATGCGAAATTCACCCAAACTAGTAGCAGAATGCCATCGAGTTGCGTGATCTTTACAACTCCCGATTCCAGGATCTCTGTAACAATAAACAGGCTTATCCAATGCATTTGAAACTTACCCATAAACTTTCGGAACTTATTGTTATACAACAGGACATGACCTTTGACTATGAAATTATTTTGTTTAATATGTTGGTCATGTCAGGCATTCTAACATTGCTTCCCTAGACTTGATGGAAATCCGCAAGAAACTTGGCTTTGTCTAACACAGTTCCTCTAATTTTCCTGCAATTAACTAATTCTTTGACATGTGTGTTTCCTTCACTATAAACATATTTGGGATTATAAAATATATAGGTAATACTGCTTTTCTCCCATACACGAAATGGAAAGTTGTTTGTTTATGAAATATTTTTACTGTTGTGCGATAAGCGCATAAAGTAGCTAGATTTCTTTCATCCTAGTCATATCTATTGGTTGAAAAAACCTTCGCAGGCCTTTCTCTAGGATCTTGTTAAATTCCTCAACCATTCCATTTTCTTGTGGGTGATACAAATTGATTTTGTGATGCTGAATCATAAAGTTCTAAAACAGTGACGTGATAATTTCATTGATGAAATGGCTTCCCCCGTCGATTTTCAGGTTTCTGGGGCATCCAAATATTGTGATGATATTTTCAAAGATAAACTTAGCTGTAATGTTAGTTGTATAATCCCTTATTGGTGCTTCTTCAACCCATCTTGTCAAGTAGTCAGTTGTGGTTATAATATACCTTGCATGGGAGTGGCGTGCAAGCGGGTCAATTGGCCCTATGTAGTCAATAGCCCACTTCTCAAATTCTTGTAGCGCCCGTACTGGTTGTAGCAGTAACTCATCACATTGAGATGGCTTCTCAACTTGGTGGCACACGTCACACTTCTTTACATATTCCTTTGCATCTTTGTAAATGGTGGGACACCACATAACTACTTGCAAAATCTTCCTTGCTGTACTCTTCCCACCAATGTGTCCTCCCGCATCCCCTAAGTTTCCTTCCCATAATGCATATTCTCTTTCATGATCTAGCACACACCTTTTTAGTATCTGATCTAGCCCCATATTGTAGAGTTGGACTGTAATTAACTGATAATGAACAACTCTGACTACCATATGCCTCTTCTGTGTCATGCTGTAATCCTTCAGGAATTTCCCTATAGCCAGGAATGTTGTGATATCTTGTAATTAATATGGATCTGCTTATATCTTGAATAAATCTGCATGTGGTAATTGATCATCAATAGAACCTCCAATTTCTCCTCACTCAAGTCGTGATAAGTGATCCGGTCCAACATTTAGTCTACCCGACTTGACAATAAATTTGAAATTTAACCCTTGGAATAGTATTAACCATCTACAAATCCTCCCCTCCAATATAGGCTTGTTCACCAGATATTTTAACATATAGTGGTCTATAAAAAATTTGAAAGGTCCTTCGAGAAGGTAATGGAAAAACTTTTGCAGCTAATACACCATCGCAAGTGCCTCCCTCTCTATCTTTGTGTAATTCTTTTCTTCTGTCGATAGCTTCCTACTAGAAAATTAGATGGGATGGTCCAAGTTTCCTTCACCTGGTTGAGCCAATGCCACTCCTAATGCAATACCTGAGGCATCAATATGTATATGAAACTGTTTGTTCCAATCTGGGTAGACCAAAATCAGTGCACTTGAAAACTTCTCCTTTATAATATTTAATGCCTCATTACACTCCTTGGTCCATTCTAAATTGTTTTATATTTTTTAGTAGTCTTTCCATCGGAGTTGTGATGAGGGTGTAGTTGCAGATGAATCTTCTATAGTATCTAGTGTGCCTTAATGCTGATCTCAATTGCTTAATATTCCCCAGTGGATCCAAATTGACAATTGCCGCAACCTTTGCGGGATCCACACACACACTCCATCTTTACATACAATGTGGCCCAACAAGGTTCCGAAAGTAATGACAAAGATGCACTTTTTGACATTCAGTCATATATGTAATTGCCTGCACCGATTGAAAATTATTTGAAGTAGGCTTGAGTGCTTGTTCAAAAACCTATACATTTTCGAGTCTTCCATGGATACTTTGATAAATTTTTGAAGGTATTCTCTGAATGCCACTATTAAAATCCTAGAGAAAATTGTTGATGCATTCTTCAAGCCAAAGGGAATCACATGGTAGGCATACAAGCCCCACTTTGTAGTGAAGATCATCTTCTTCTTATCCTACTCTGCTATTCTGACTTGGTGGTAGCTCGAGAATCCACCTGTGAAATAGTAGGCTTCATTCCCAACTACATTTTCTAGTACCTCGTCACTAAAGGGTGTAGGAAATAGATCATGTACACATGCATTATTCAAGATGCAATAATCGACACAAAATCATATCTCTTATGAATATTTCTTATTCTGAATGAATATTGGGCTAACCAACTCGGCCTCCTCAACTGGAAATATCAATTTAGCCTCTACCATTTTTTCTATATCCTTCTTTACTTTCTCTTTTACTCATGGATTCAGTTTGTAGGGTTGGTGTTTTACTGGTCTTACATCCGGTTCAAGAATAATTTTCATCTCTCTTAGATCTCCATTTATTACTTTCAAATTCACATCAGATGATGGAAACATATCCTCATACTCCATTAACAAATCAAACATCTCATTTTTTGTTTTTATCATCATAGTAGTCCCTAATGGATGCTAGTTTTGGCTTCTCCTTCCTTCCTATGTTGTGATTCTTTATCGTCAAAGGAAATAATGCATACCTTCTGTAACCAACGCATCTTAGATTACTCATTCCCCTTCTTTCTCCTCAAAATACAGATGCCTTAAGTCTTCTAAGTCATCCTCTTCTGATTCCTGATCCACCTTTCTGCAATCTACCACTTCTTGGTAATTTGACTTGTAAATATGCTTCTAGGTGGCTTGGTCTATTATTCCTTCTATCAGTTGACCTGTTGTAAACAAATTCCTCTTTACTGCTTGCAATGGATCAATTAACATCTGATCGGTATCTTTAAAAGAAAAACTACTCACAAATATGCTTGTGAGAGAATCCCAATCTACCTGGCTTGTGGAAATGTTCCTAGGGAATGCAAAAAAACATGTAGCCACAATTCACTTGGAAAGTCCTTAATTTCCCATCACTCTTCACAATATTTTATATGTTGTTGGGGGTGTGAAGTGCCCCTATACTTTACATTTGGTTGCAGACCCCTGGACCGTTGGAATCTGACCCTTAATGCACTTGAGATTTCATCCCACCTTTTGAGGTTTTTGTGATGGGTTCCCCACCACTGGGCTAATTTTACTTCTAAATCCATACTCATTAAGGGTAATTTGTTCTCTTCAAGTAAAATTTCATCAAATTTATCAATAAAACTATTAACAGTTTCCATATTAGTGAAGGTAGGATATCCTCTTACCTCTGTCCCGATCCAGTAAACTCCTCGAATGGTGACACATATTCGGGTGCTAATTTCATATCCTCCTTGCTCCCAATAATCCCAAGAAACCTTTGATCCAATGTCTGAACTCTAAACATTGCGCTGGCCGATTGACCCTTCGATCATCACGTTGATGTAATCTTTCCCTTTTCCTACAGTTAGATGGTACAAATAATCTAATAGTCCAACATCTTCTATGTTATCAATTGGTTCTATGAATACTGGACCTTGTTAGGGGTCCAGGGTTGGATTAATCTAACCCCATCAACCTCGAAAATCATGAGTTCCTTATTTATGTCAATCACTACATAGTTTTCAAATGCCCATTCTGTCCTAGGAAGTGCATGATAAGGGTCCTTATCACCCATTATGTCCATGACTTCAAAATCTGCGTAGGTCTTAACCCCTGCGATATCAACTTCTACATATTCTAATCTCCCAATGGGGATGATGCAGTACTAGTTTTCCATGCACAACTATATAGGATAAAATACTAGCTTGGGCTTCCCCAATGCTTCCCAGGTTTTCCTTGGCAGTATATTAACATCTGAACCTAGATCCAACATGGTATCTCTTATCTCAAACCTTGCAATATGTGTATCAATTCTGAACTCCTTCCTTGTTCATCTCTTCTTTCTCCAGAATCTTCTTGAGTGCCTCTCTAGAAGATTAGCAGAGATTATGTTGTTGTGACCTATCCATTTCATAATGGCTTATTTCAAATTTTCCCGCATTTGTTTTAGCATTTTCTCATCATTTACAATGTTCAAAACCAATTTGAACCATTCTTCTATAGGTTGTGCCAAATATAGGCCCTTTTCCTTCACCACCACTAGTTGTACTCTCTGTCAACTTTGTGAATGTTCCATCACTTTATAATATTGTTTCTATTGTTGTAGATTATAGGAGCACTTTGGAAAGGCTAGTTTTATAATCTTACGTTGCTCCATTTCTCCCGCATCATATCTTGGATTCTTTCCTCCATGTGTCACTATAGATACACTTGAGACGGGTTCGATTTTTGGTATTCTTGGCTCTGCATTGGTCAAACTGGTTCCCCTCTGTCTAGTTCGTTCTTCCAATCTTTTAATTAGTTATGGGAAATCCTCTGTGGCATGCATGGTAACTTTTCACTAAGAACAACATGGCCTTCTAGGTAAAGGACATTCCCTCACAACATGACCCTCCTGGTCATAGTTGTAACATTGCATTGGCTCTCTTCCGCCCATTCTTGCTCCCATTATTCCTGGTCCTCCTCATCCCCGAGGAGCTTCAATGACTCTGTAGGTTGTTCTATCTAGCCTTTTAGCTAATGCATCCAATTCTCTACATTGGTTTGTGTGTTGGGTTGGTGAGGCATAAAAATCATAGTATGTGTTGTTGGGAAAATTCAAGTATTTTTGTAAAATTGGGTAGAGCCATGGGAGGTGTCCAAATGCCTTGAAAATCTCACACTAGTCAATGGCCACTGGGCTGCTGGGTTTTGCTGATTAGGGAATCCATGCAATTGTGTTTTCCCCTGGAAGATACCGTGCATCCTTATCTGCACAACCCCTGTAGCCAGTGGAGCTCCTGAGGGCCCCGATGGTCCTGATACATTTCCCAGCCCACGAAACCTTGGGCACTTTCTGATTAAGTGTCCCTCAATTAAGCAATGCGTACACCATACATTGGGTCTTGTTGGTTGTACAAGTTGCATATATTTCAATTTCTTCATTAGACATGAAATATGATGCTATAAACCTAGTATAGAATAACCTTGTGTTGTTACTCCCCCTCTCAATTCATGCGAGTATCCCACCATTGCTTCAATTCTCATTGCTTGCTCTAAAGCATTCTACAACGTATAAATATTTTGCATAGTTAACAACGTTCTTGTAAGGGGCATAAGTGCCTTGATGAACCAATCACGTTTATGGTTTGGGTCTATGGGGTAAATCAACTTGCCGATTGCATCTTTGAAACTTTTCATTAGCTCCCAGGCTGTTTCTCCTTCTCGTTGCTTAATTTCCCACAGTTCATACACTCCTTGTCTATTTTCTGTGGGATTTAAAATTCTTGTACGAATTCACGTTTTACATCATCCACTGTTGGATTATGATGTAGCTATGAACATTTAATAAACCACCTCAAGGCTCTCTCCCTAAGCGTGGTCTCGAATTCAATCAATTTGGAAGCATTTGACATTTGGCGATGTTGGCTCGGTTGGGATCAACCGAGGTTCAACTTGTACTTCTCACCAAAAAAACCCTCTATTACTGGCCCTTTCTGCAACGACCTGTAGCGCAGATCAGAGTCTCACCCGAGGCAATATAAGAGGATGTCAAAACTAGGTTTTTGCATCCAAAGGGACAATGGAGTGTGGATCTACTACTAAACTTATTCCTTATGCTTATTCTGAACTCCGCTGATGCATTTATCTACTTTTAATACTCTTATACTTAATTCAAAATTAACACTATGCGCATTGCACCCTGATTATCATTATGCAATAATAAACATAACATACATCATATAACCAACAATAATCACTTCAGAATATAGATAAAACACATAAACATTGATATGCCTTCAAAACTTCTTCTTCTTTTATTATAATCAATCCTTTTAATACAATTTATCCTTGATATGCGCATGCAGTTGCAGGGGTCTGGACACACATCGACAAACTCTACAAGGCCTCCACACACATAGCTGCAAAGCATTCCCTTAAGATCCAAAACAGACTAAAGACAAATAATCACTTGCTTGTGCTCATCAACATACATCCATATATCTCTTTGACTCAACACTACATTTCTTTATACATCTCTGTATCATTACAAAACCATGGTCCATATATACCATGGGCGGGAAAAAAAATATTAAATAAACCCAAACCATTTAAAAAATGAGGGGCTTCAACCCACCCCAAGCCCCTACACACCACACAATATATTTATCTTTGTCTGACCATGTACTCTACTCCTCAAAATGTAGAGTTTTTTTACCAAAATTTGGACAAAGTTGGGCCTTGCCCAATAGGCCCCCAACACTCACATGTGACTTGTCCTATGTCACTCAGCCGGTGCACCCTAAATATTTGTCGCTATGGTATTGTATACCTCATTGAATGGTTGAATCATTTATGCAAACTACTTCTTTTATTGGTGCACCTCCTCCAATAGCTTCTTTGTTGTTGGCCACGTAGTTCTTTGCGACACTTCTTTCTCTTGTTGGCAGAGATCTTCAAGTTTTTCATCCACTACTTGTGACAGTTGTATGGCCTCATCTTTCCATGGTTTCATCTATTTTGATATGATATTTTCCCTACGTCTAAGGTCTCTAATTTTTTTCTGCATATTTTTGCCTTCTATGATCCTAGCGAGCCTCTAGGAGATTGCTAGGGTCCTCATGGTTGCTCTAATTTCCTCCAGCTGATTCTGCTTCACCTATATCTCTTTCTCAATCCACTGAATGTTTGGATCCTCCTACAGTGAGGTCCAAATATCCACTGTATCATCTAAAATCTTACCACAGTCCTTTAATGTGGTGGAGATGCCTTCCAGTGCGGTTTTGAGATCTTCTTCCCTTTTCTCTCACCTCTTCGGTGGTGTGGTTGGTTGCAGCCTTAGTTGCATCTCAGTAATTTGTACATGGAATTCAAACTTAAAATTATCCATGTGGTTATTTTATTCCTTAATTGCGAGGCCGAGCTTCGTAACCTTGTATGCTGGTGCTTCCTCTGCACAGACCTTGATGTTCAAAATCTCATTGCAATTTTTCCCTATGGCTTCTTCCAATTGTTGTTGTTGTTGTCGCACCTCATCTCTTTCCTGGATCATCCAATAGAGCTCCTTCTTCTTCGCATCTCTTTCCTCTTGCACCTCTATGTTTGACTGCAAAATACATTGCTCTCGCCCCTTCAATTCTTCTATGATATCTTGGTGAAATTCGTCCAATGTTTGAGTGGGGAGCGCGACAAGGTTCATGTTGATGTTTTTCCATGCTTTCGCATGCTCTCTATCTTCTATAGCTTAGAACTATAGAGCTCCTCCTGGTACCTACAAAGCTTTCAAACCAAAGTGGGTCTCTATTCAGTGCTCTGGTTGTGCCAGTTGAATTATCTACGCTTGTTGGCTAGTTGACTGCTCCTATGGTCTTGCTGTTTGTGTCAACACCTTGAGTTCATGCATGCCTTTCTATACTTCTATCAATACTTATTTGTATTGATCCTCCATTATGTTAAATGTTTATTTTGTGATGTGTTGTACCTTGTCTCCAATTTCATCAATGCCCGCTTTAGTGAGGACCATTGGCTCTACGTGCTTGGATCGATTTGCCTTGTGCTTCTTTTGTGCACCTAGAATAGTTATTGTAGGTACCCTCTTCATTTTGATAAAAATGGACTCGCCTGGCTCTCTATTTCTGGGAGGGTCCTGGCCACCCTACTACTATTCTTTCCTTGTTCCCTCGGTCTCTTTTTCTGTAGCTCCCTCTGTTTCCTTTCCACTGGTACCTGCATGTTGTGCGGTGTCCTTTTCTACTTTGTTGCCTCCTATGGGTGGAGTCATCCACTCTGTTAGTGTCAGTATTTGCAGCCTTCCTCCAGTGATCAAACATGCTCTTACAAGGTGATTTTAAGGTGTTAAGGTCAAATTTTGTCATTTCATTGAGTCTTTAACTAAAATTTGGTCACTAGGTATTAGGTATAGGGTTTGCTTTTACTGCTGTCAAAGTTGTCCAAATGTCGGTCCATGTCACCATTCAGCTGAGTGTACCATCATTCAGAGGGTTTTCATCATCATGTCAAGTTCCACTGGGTCATTTTACACCTTGTTCATGCTTCAGTTGTGCCTAGGTAAGGTTCATTTCCCTGCTCTAGGGTTTTAGGGTAATTTCTCTCTTGAGGATGGTAAAATCATGTTAAAAATTGTATCCTGATGTTCATACACCTTCCCCTATCCTTAATGTACCTTATTAAACACTTCCCATTACTGATATCCCTCAAATTCCTCATTTTCGCACAAACCCTAGTTTCTTGCTACAACTTGACAATTTTCTAGGCTAGGCCTGTGTTTTGCCCTTTTGGACCCCTTCCCCTCACTCAATATTTGAAATTCCACTTTCCCATGCTTCCTAACATCCCTCCCTACTTCTCAAAATTTTCTCAAGAATTTATAAGCCCCTTATCCCCTTCATTTCACTTCATTTCGATAAATCCCTTGTTCCACACATCGGGATAGGTTTTACTCCAATGATGTTTCTGAGCAATAAAAGATGAATTTGGGAAAAATGAGAGAATTTTTTGTCCAAAATAGTTGAAGGAAGAAAAACCTCCTTCACTTTTTACACAGGTGTCATGGTTTTAGAGAAATGTCAAAAATACAATTGCCTCAGGAGAATTGATGCACCTCTGAAGCGACCTTGGGAAAATCAAGATTTCTTCTAGCTTGGTTGGCCAAATGACTTTATTTATGAGTCAAATGATAACTAGACCCAAAGGTCTTTCCAATGAGCTATCATGATCTCAATTTGGAGTTGAGGAAGACCTTCAAAAGTTGACTGCAACAACACTCTGCCTTGAGGCAGCCTCATTTTGCACATTTTGACCAGTCTTGGGAGATTTGATTTTTGACAGGGAAAATGAACTCCAAATTGAAACATTCTAGTTGGGTTGGAAAGTAGACTTAATAATATTTCCAACAAGCTATCCTGCTCCCAATTTGGACACTGGTAAGGTCTCCAAAAGTCTCCTGCAAAAGGCGCAGTGCATAGAGATGGCGCGGCGCATTGGGCAGCCCTCTGCAGTGTAAAAAATGAACTAGCACGGCGCATAGAGATGGCACTGCACATTGGGCTAAAAAGCCTGAAATCCATTCAAATATTCCTCAAAAATCTCCAAAATTGCAAATTCTTCATTCCACAACTAAGTTAACATCTCCATATTGCCAATATATGAGTTTCCATCAGTGTTTATGGTGTTTCAATAGGTAAAACCCTAGCTCCTTGCACTGTTTCATTGAAAATCTTCCTAGGGTTTGCAAAATTGCCATTTTTTTCTCTCTTATTCCCCTCTAATACTTTCACATCCCCTTCACTACATTTCACTAGTTTCATTTCCCATTCCCCCTCTCATTTCCACTCATCCTTCTCCCCTATCCCCAAAACCCTAAAACCCTAGCTTCTAGGGTGAAAACCTAGTTTTCTTCATTGCACTAGTGGTTGTATACCCTATCCCCTTAATCCCACTCCCCTCATACATTTTCCCCTTAATCCCCTTCTCCACATATAATTTCCCAAACCCTACACTCCCTAAACCCTACTCACATCCCTAAACTCTGTTCACACATATATTTTTACACTCTCTTCCATACACTATACCCATTTCATTCCTCCACCATATTTTCACACTGTTATCCACAAAACCATCCATGTACAACCACATTTTTCAAAACCAAAGGAAAACAATGGAAAGAGACAGTGATCATGGGTATGAGCAAGAGATTGAACATGACCGGGAATCTTGGCTTGAAAGGGTAAATATGCATTTGGAGAAGCTGTTGGAGAAAGCCAACAAAGAAAAGAACATGTTGAGGTACATGGCCAAGCATTATTGGGCGAGAAACCATGTTTGCAAAGCAAGGATCAAGATCTTGAAGGTTAAGTTGAAGAAGGCCTCAAAGCGTCGGAAAAGGCATGATAGACTTCAGATTTTGGCTGAGGCTTCCTTGGCCCAGCATAGCAGATGATGGAGGACACTCAGCCCAAATTTCAAAAAATTTGGGACACTTTTTGCAAATTTTGAATTTTTGGCCTAAAAACAGACTTTTCAGCTCTATGCGCCGTGCCACTTGGCGCGCGCTTTTGATGGGGGACTCCTTTTGATGCAAACTCTACATTTTTGGATTTTTCATGGAAAAATATGCATTCCTACCTATGGCCAAGAAATTTTGACAGGTTTTGGGCTTCCAAAAGGGTCAAAAACACCCTAAAATTGACCTTTCTGCCCCTTTTTGGACACACGGGAAGCAGTGTTGGGAGAAATCAGTTTTGGAGGGGAAAATGGAAGCAAAATTTAGAAATTCCACTTGTGTTGGAAATTAGACAGGTAGACCTTTCCAAAAAGCCCACTTGGAGCAAATTTTGACACTGGGAAGGCCTCCAAAATCAGCTGAAAACTGGCGCGACGCATTGGAGGATTTTGCTCATTTTTGACCCAGAAACTCTGTTTTTCACCTAGTTTTTGACATTTTGACTTTCTTACTTCAAAATTTCAAAATCATGATGTAATGTGATGTAATTTGATGAATATTGATTTAATTTTGTTAAATTTTTACTCATGGAGGTAGATTCATCCATCAAAAGGTGATTTGCAACTGAATGAATCAGTTTCCTAGTTTATAGAGGCAAGCTATTCCACTGCCTGCTTTCTAGTTCTCTGTTTAGATTTTATTGGAACATCTCCTAAAATTGTGAGCTCGACCTTTAGAAGCTAGGAGGAGTTGTTGGTTACTTATATCTTGTAATTTTTTAGTCATTAGCATAGGTTGGACTCTTGGGAATGCTTTGAGCATCATTGTACATTCATCTCTGCATTTTTGGCAAAGGAATAGACCAGGGTTTGCAGCACTCTATGGGATTCATGTGGCATTTTTTTTTGATGATGTGTTTCTCTCTGTAAATGTAAGTCTACTGGTCTTTGATGTATACCATTATCTCTCTTATTCCTTCTTAAATTAAGAAAACAAGGATAAAGGTAGAATTCATTAAAATTTGTAGTGCTCTACCTAGGGTTTGTTTAATTTTCTATGTTTTCAGCTGTTTGGAGAGGATTCCTGAAGGTTTCTTGCCCTCTTCAACTACTCACCTCTCTCAAATCGCCATTTATTTCAAATTGGAAGTGTCAAAATCGATTGCCTACCTTGCCCCATTCAAATCTCTGCAGAACTGAGCCTCATTCCCCAGACCCAAATTTGCCTTTCCTCTTGAGCCAACAAAATATTCATTAAATTCAAATCAAGACTCTTTTACATATATACCTAGCCTAAAATCAGTTTTCATTTAAGTCATCTCAAGCCTCATTGATCATTTTTTTCTAAGATTGACAAGGAGAGAGCCCTCTCCCGATCTAGTAGGGCTAGCTACCAGGTTAAGCGTGGTTTGATGTTACCATAGATTCTGCCTTTCTTAGCCTAAGGTAGATTTAGGCTCTAACACACTCTACTAACCAATGATATATTATGTTGATGAGGTCATCTTCAATGACCAAATATGGAAAAGTATACCATATCTCTTCTGGATCCTTTTTGAATTTTACATATGCTCTGTGGAAATCAACCTTGAAATCTGTTATATTATGATATTGTTCAAAAAATCTGGTTGACACCCTAGGACACTGATTCACCACCATGCGCAAGTCCATTCCCATCAATACCCAGAAAATCTCGTTTTCTTGTGTGCCCGTCAGCTCCTTGGTAAACCAGAGTGAGGCATACCACGTAGCTTCACATACATTTGGCTCAACTGTGGGAAACGAGGAATCTGTCAGTTCCTTCCATGCTAGCAGTGAAATAATCAAAAGCAACCACGCATAGTGGAATGTATTTCCTTCCTCTTGTGATTCTCGGAAATATTCCAAAAACTCCTTGCATAGATAGTTGACCCAGTTAAAATGGACCCCTTTATTGCACTATGCGACTAAGGATACCACGGGTACTGGGACTTTGTTCGCTATGCACTTACACATAATTTTTCTTCCTATAATGTGCATAGTGAATCACACTACTTGATTGTTGACGAAGTTAATGTCATATTCTCTTGAATTATTTATGAGCCCATATTTCTTCTTCATGTTTTTATTGACTACCTTATCCTGAATTTTACCCACAAACTACTCGATGAGGTTATTTCCCTGGTATGGAATCACAGTGATTCTTCTGATAAACATATCATCTATCAGGATCCTCTCTCCCATCCAGAGGTACCTGTCACATACTAAAACAAGTATCTGCCAAACACAGACTATGTTGATTTTACTTTGACTGAAGTGTGGCACATTCGACATATTTAACAATCCTACCCATTGCAATCCTTCAGCCCACTGATGTGGTTCCAACCTAGTGAATTTTCTTTATGGGTAATATACTTGGTGTGGGTACCTTCTTGGCTCAAATTTTGGGTACTTACATCGGTCATTGAAGTCCCAATTCTCCATCTTTGGCTGTGGAAATTTCCCCAGTGGTTCTCCTTCAAATGGTAATTTTTCAGGCAACAATGGTGTGAAGACAAAAGAATTTGCATCAGGGTCCTTAACTAACTTAGCATCTGACTTCCTAGGTGATACATATGGTTGTATTATAGAGATAATTTATGCACCCTCTGTCTCTATCTTTGGTACCTCAACTTCTTCCTTACTGTCATCAACTACCAACTGCCATCTATTTCTTCTGATTCTTGTCCTATCGTTGCTTTTTCCACTTCTCCTTGGATATTTTCTTCCTCAAGGATTGTCTAGCTCTAGGAGCTGCAACTGGCCTCTTCTCCTGCTTCTTCTTCGTTTGCTCTATTGTGGTGGTTTGCTGGCATGACGTCCTCATGTGCGTTGGGAATAATGGTACACCTGACTGTGTGGTTTTACCACCCCATACTTCCAGAATTCCTACCAATCCTTTCTTCAAAAATACTCAGAAATATCCTTAAATATCTTCTAAGACATATAAAAAAAATCATGGTTCTTACTCGGTTGCAAGTTCTCAATTTTAATTCTTGGGATGCAAAGTGTCGAAATGTGGAGTGGGATCAAGTTTTTATAACAAATTTGAATTTCAGACCTCATGATTATCTTCAAATTTGTCTCATTTAATGTAGATATGGCATTAGATTCGATTAGTTGTACCTAATAAATGTGTTTCCCCCATTTATTTTAATGAAAACTTCCCTTTAACAGCAACAAAACCATTTTTTGGCTCAGTTGGGCTCGACCCGAGTTCAACTTGTACTTTTGTAATATTCCTTTTTTAGGAAATTTCTACAACAATGAGAATATCTCAAGATATTCTAAAGTTGGAGCCCCAGCAATAAGCAAGCACAATAATGGTGCAGTAGCAACAATCAACTCATAAAAACATGAGAGAAATCCATAGACTTCTTATTAAATAATAGTAGGAATAATAGAATACAAGATCTTGAGGAAAATGATACTCAAGATGAGCAATGCTCAACCTCCAAGAACATGTACATAGATCATGATGAAAACACTACTATACAAGTCAACTCAAGCTATGATAGCGCAGTTCTATAGAGCAACTGCATGCTACATATGTCAAATATATAGATAAAAAAATGTATGGCCCAATACAATAATGAGAGTGAAGATATCAACTCCCAAAGGCTACCTCTTGTTAATCCTGGAAGGATTGGCAATAAAATACAAAATCTACAAAATTCTGGAGTTGCTGGGTAGCAGCAGCAGCTCAGAAATAGAACTTGATGGAGATGGATGAATCTGATGCTTAATTGAATATGCCTTCTCCAATGGATCTTTCAAGTGAAAGGATGATCCCTTCACCAAAGATCGTCCCCTCCAAATGTATCTGCAAAGCCCTACTGTAAAGGTTCCTCTAGAATAACACAATCATTGGATGAAACTACGTTGTAGGGAAATGGAATGAGTTGGCATTGATGCCAAAAATCTGCAATGAGCTCCAGGATGCCTCCAATCTGATATCCCAAAGAGAAGAGAGACTCTTCCTCTGAAAAATAGCTGAAGGAGATGGTGTAGTGAACCCTCACTGCAACACCCAGCAACACAACATTAATCTGCTATAGAAATAATCATGTCTTGATGGAGGATGCTTGGCCTCAAGCCTAGACGTAAGGAAAATGAAGAAATCCCTCAAGATACCTCTCAAGAAGGAGAAGGAATCCTAAACAGGAATTCCTCCAGAAATTCTTGCTAATCAGCAAAGAATGCACAATTTTCTAATGGACAATTGAGATGAATAAACATAAGCATGAGAAACAATGGTTGCCTTGTCCTCCTTTTAAACAAATGAAAGCCCCTCTCCATGGGTCCCACTCCTTTTAGGGTTTCATCCACCAAATAACCCTTTCCTCATTCATATTGTGCTGCTTCTCTAAATGTGCTCCACCTCTTGGCCCAGTGCTATTGACTAGGTCAAACTTGACCTTGTCCACTTGCAAATAGCCCTGTTCACACATGTGGGTGTGAAAACCAGCTCCAATGATGACCCCCTTTCATACTTAGAGGGATTTTATTGATATTTTTATTATGCAGGGGCATCCTTACCCATTTATTCTCCTCCTAGGTGAAATCAACAAAAATTAATGTTCCAAATTATTGTCGGAATATTTTGGAACATTACAGTCCTTCGCTCCCAAATGTTGCTTGTCCCCAAGAAACTGCAAGGATAGAACTGGAAAGCCTCCTCTCAAGGTATGGAGTGTATGAAGTGTTTGAGAAACATCTTCCTCATGTGGATCCTCCATCCCCCAAGATATCATCCATGCAAAATGAGTTACCTCCCAACTAGGAAACTCCTGGAAACTATCTTCCACCTGTAGCTTCGGCAAGGTAGGTGGGATGAAAATATGCTTATGATAGAAAATGTAGCCTACCCCATGCTGTCCTCCTCTCCCTTCATGATAAGTGTAGAGAAAGTGCTGATCCTGGGCTGCAAAATACTTTCCCTCAAGTAGCAAAATGAAGACTATATCTCCAAGGATCTCTCCTCCAACGTTGCAAACCATGCTGGCCCAAGTATCTCCATATATGATGAGTTGGAAGTCATCAACATATGGAATCTCCTTGAACATATGGCTCACCTCATAAAGTGACAAATGTGTTGTTAAGGTAACCATATCATGTCCCATGTTCCCCTTAGAACATGTAGTGCAAAAGGTGTGAGGAATTTCTCCCTTCAAGGACACATTCACCCAATGTGTCTCTCCTCCAATCATGCTCCCAAGGAAAGCTCTAGAAATATCAATCAATGGAACCATAAGGAGAATCATGTTGGCTTCCATGTGAAGTAAATGAGAAGGACAATGGTCCCTCAAATGTAGCCAATGCAGTTTGACTCTCCACTTCCATAGAAAATAAAATGATGGGTGACCTCCCCACTAGTTTCTTGCTGCCCCATTCTCCTGGAGAAAGTGAGTGATGTACTGTACAATGTATGCATTTTCTCCATGAGAAATTTCCTCCCCATCTCCTCTTAGGGAGTGAACATCCACAATGGCCTCATGTAGACCATCAAATCTAGAAGGAAGAATATCCTTCCTTTGAGCAAATCCCTGCACATATATGGTTAAGAGATGCATATATGGAGATAAATTAATATGCAAACCAAAAATACTCTTAACATATGTTTTTCTCATATAAATGGAGTGGATCATAGATGAGTCTCCCCTCATCCTCAAAGGGAAAAGAATTGACTGTGCTAACTCCTCCATCTCCTCATGATCCATGGAGTGCCTCCGTAAGCTCTTTAAGTGGTCCTTCCCACAAGAAGGAAATAATTGCAATGTGGCCCTCATGGTTGGCCGATTGTTTCTCCTAAAATGTACAACATGTATAATAAGGAGAGTCATGCTCCCAATGGGCATCCTCAATCTCAAGCCCACTCTCCAATAAAAGCCTCCCATGAAAATAAACATAGCAGCAATAAATGGAAGCATAGTACAATAAGAACAAGTTGCCGAATGACAACCGAAAAGTGGATCAAGGTCTCACACAAGGAACCAGCGCAGTGCATGCCCTACTTGCATCAAATAAAACAAAAAAAAGTGCTCTTCTAGCCACTTGTTTGCTGCTCAAATAACCACCATGCATATACCTTACCTCCCAAGTGCACCGCTACTACTCTGGTGGATTCATCTTCGGTAATCTGATGCTGCTACAAAAAGGTGTCTAGCACTTCTATCCAAGCCCTGGCTGAACAAGTAGGGGAACCATCAAAGATAGATAGAAAAAATCTATCATCATCATGTTGTTTGCTCCTAATCACCATGATCTTGCAAAACTCCAGAAAAGTAATATGAACTCTAAACTCCTAAGTTTGAGATTCATATTCATGCAAGAAACCTCTAAGAGTTCCTCTCTTCGGCATTTCTTCTTCTTCTTCTTCTCTCATGCCAAAAATGGCCATGTGACTGTGCTTTATATCATAGGGTGTAGCTACATGCTCACATTCCCTACAAGGAAATCTAGAGTTTGATTCAATTTCAAGTCCTCTTGGAGATCCTGTACCAATCTCCCTCATTAGCTTGCCAAATTCTTCATGAATGTTCTGTACAGATTTTGGAAGAAACTTTGCAAGCTCTTCTTCCCTCTTTTCTCCATATAATGGAGTCTTCACCTTCTCTCTCCTTAATAGCATGATGGCTGAGATCCACTGGCTGGGCCAGAGATCATGCTTTGATAACAATGTAATATTCCTTTTTCAGGAAATTGCTACAACAATGAGAATATCTCAAGATATTCTAAAGTTGGAGCCCTACCAATAAGCAAGCACAATAATGGTGCAGCAACAACACTCAACTCATAAAAACATGAGATAAATCCATAGCCTTCTTATTAAATAATATTAGGAATAATAGAATACATGATATTGAGGAAAATGATACTCAAGATGAGCAATGCTCAACCTCCAAGAACAAGTACATAGATCATGATGAAAACACTACTATACAATTAAAATTAAGCTATGAAAGCGCAGTTTTATAGACAAACTGCATGCTACATATGTCAAATACATAGATAAACAAATGCATGGCCCAATACAACAATGAGAGTGAAGATATTAGCTCCCAAAGACTACCTCTTGTCAATCCTGGAAGGATTGGCAATAAAATACAAAATCTGCAAAATGTCGAAATTGCTGGGTAGCAGCAGCACCTCAGAAATAGAACTGGATGGAGATGGATGAATCTGATGCTCAACTAAATATGCCTTCTCCAATGGATCTTTTAAGTGAAAGGTTGATCCCTTCACCAAATATCTTCCCCTCCAAATGTATCTGCAAAGCCCTATTGCAAATGATCTCTAGAATAACGCAGTCACTGGATGAAACTGCACTGTAGGGCAATGGAATGAGTTGACCTTGATGCCAAAAATCTGCAATGAGCTACGAGATGCCTCCAATCTGATATCTCAAAGATAAGAGAGACTCTTACTCTGAAAAATATCTGAAGGATATGGTGTAGTGAACCCTCACTGCAACACCCAACAGCACAACATTAATCTGCTGCAGAAATAACGATGTCTTGATAGAGGATGCTTGGCCTCGAGCCTGGACGTGAGGAAAATGAAGAAAAATTCCTCAAGAGACCTCTCAAGAAGGAGAAGGAATCCTAAATAGGAATTCCTCCGGCAATTCTTGCTAAGCAGCAAAGAATGCACAATTGTCTAATGGAAAATTGAGATGAATAAACATAAGCATGAGAGACAATGGTTGCCTTGTCCTCATTTAAAAAAAATGAAATCTCCTCTCCATGGGTCCTACTCCTTTTAGCGTTTCCTCCACCAAATAACCCTTCCCTCATTCATACTGCACTGCTTCTCTAAGTGTGCTCCACCTCTTGGCCCAACGCTGTTGACTTGGTCAAACTTGACCTTGTCCACTTGCAAATAACCCTGTTCACACATGAGGGTGTGAAAAATAGCTCCAATGATGATCCCCTTTCATACTTAGAGGGATTTTATTGAGATTTTTATTATGCATGGGCTTGCTTATCCATTTATTCTCCTCCTAGGTGAAATCAGCAAAAATTAATGTTCCAAATTATTGTCAGAAAATTTTGGAACATTACAGTCCTTCCATCCCTAATATTGCTTGTCCCCAAGCAACTGTAAGGATAGAATTGGAAAGCCTCCTCTCAAGGCATGGAGTCTATGAAGTGATTGAGGAACATCTTCCTCATGTGGATCCTCCATCCCCCAAGAAATCATCCATGCAAAATGAGTTACCTCCAAATTAGGCAACTCCTGGAATCTGTCTTCCACCTCTAGCTCCAGCAAGGTAGGTGGGATGGAAATATGCTCATGGTAGAAAATGTAGCCTACCCCATGCTGTCCTCCTCTCCCTTCATGATAAGTGTAGAGAAATTGCTAATCCTGAGCTGCAAAATACTTGCCCTCAAATGGAAAAATGAAGACATGATCTCCAAGGATCTCTCCTCTAACGCTACAAATCAGGCTAGCCCAAGTATCTCCATATATGATTAGTTGGAAGTCATCAACATATGGCATCTCCTCCAACATATGGCTCACCTCATAAAGTGACAAATGTGTTGTTAAGGTAACCATATCATGTCCCATGTTCCCCTTAGAACATGTAGTGCAAAAGGTGTGAGAAATTTCTCCCTTCAAGGACACATTCACCCAATGTGTCTCTCCTCCAATCATGCTCCCAAGGAAAGCTCTGGCAATACCAATCAAGGGAACCATAAGGAGAATCATGCTGGCTGCCATGTGAAGTAAATGAGAAGGAAAATGGTCCCTCAAATGTAGCCAACGCAGTTTGACTCTCCACTGCCATAGAAAATAAAATGATGGGTGGCCTCCCCACCATTTTCTTGCTGCCCCATTCTCCTGGAGAAAGTGAAAGATGTACTATGCAATTTATGTATGTTATCCATGAGAAATTTCCTCCCAATCTCTTCTTAGGGAGTGAACATCCACAATGGCCTCATGTAGACCAGCAAACCTAGAAGGAAGAATATCCTTCCTTTGAGCAAATCCCTGCACATATATGGTTAAGAGATGCATATATAGAGATAAATTAATATGCTAGCCAACAATACTCTTACCATATGTTTTTCTCATATAAATGGAGTCGCTCATAGATGAGTCTCCCCTCATCCACAAAGGGAAAAGATTTGATTGTGCTAACTCATCCATCTCCTCATGATCCATGGAGTGCCTCCTCAAGTTCTTTAAGTGGTCCTTCCCACAAGAAGGAAAGAATTGCAATGTGGCCCTCATGGTTGGCCCATGGTTTCTCCTGAAATGTACAATAGTAAGGAGAGTCATGCTCCCAATGGGCATCCTCAATCTTAAGCCCACTCTCCAATAAAAGCCTCCCATGAACATAAACATAGCAGCAATACATGGAAGCATAGTACAATAAGATCAAGTTGCCAAATGACAACCAGAAAGTGGATCAAGGTCCCACAAAAGGAACCAGCACAGTGCATGCCCTTCCTGCATCAAATAAAACAAAAACAAATGCTCCTCTAGCCACTTGTTTGCTGCCACAATCATCCTAAAAGATGTGAACATGAAAGTACAAAAGGGTGTCAATGATGCACACCAAAAATCATGTGGCTCTCCCCACAAACCACCAATGAGATAGCCAATATCAATGCTACAAATGGCTTAAAGTACATTATCATACAATATGAAAGGAGAAATAATCCTCCTTGGGACAATATGCTTCTCATAGAAAGACAAGACGTACAAAACATAAAGTGAAATTGTACATCCTCCATTATGTACTCAAAGACTTGAGCTGAAATGGCTCAACTGAAGAAGCTCCCTTACTCTCAATGAGTAGGAAGGTGGCTGTGACATCCTCACCATCATCATCCAGGCTATGCATCTCTCCATATGCTGATGTATGTCCTGCTGGATGCCCTCCCAAATGAACCTCTGCCAAGGCAATATATGCATCAAAATGCATGGAAAAGAAGTCCTCATATGCTGCATGCAATAGCTTCTCCTCGAGACTAGAATATCTAGTCAAGAAGACTTTGCCAAGTGAATGGATGACCATATCATCTACTATGTATCTGTCATCTCTCTCTAGGTCATCAAGAGCCATGCATGCACCAAGATCCTTGGAGTACTCAACTAAGAGCTGAGATCTCCAGTAAGGATCAATCCTCCTCAGTGACAGCACTGGTGATCTGGCATGTGTAGCTCTCCTCATGCTACTGTCTACTACTTTAACATCCCCCATACCAAAGTTCTCCTCCAAACTCTTCACCTCTCCACAATCCAAGAGTGGTGAACGCAAAGACAAAATCTCTCTCATCAATGACAGATCCGGTGGCCTCCCTGGTGGAATGCCTCTATGTAGTGAGACATCTATGTCAAGAGTGGACTGCACATATGGTTGGGTAATCTTGCCCTTTCTCTCACAGCGCTATACAGTATGCCTCCTCTTTGCACTAGCTCTTTGAAATAGAGAAGGGTGTGTGCCTCTCATCACATGATGCTGCTCTTCCTCCCTTCTTCCTTCTTCCAGTTGCAGTGCTGCACAATCATGCTGCTCATTGATTATGCTTGGACCTTCATGCATGATCCTGGGGACCTCCTTGTAAAGATGCAAGAATCCCTCTAGTTGGAGAAAGAGATCCTCCTTCCTCTGCATGAGGTGCTAGATCAACTCTAGAAATGACAACGCTGTTGCCCTCAGCCTCCTCAATATGAGTGGGCAACCCTCCAATGACTAGATCCTCTTTTGAAAAAGAGATCTCTTTGCCTCTTTGTGACAAAAATGAAGATCTTGCCTCCAACAAAGAATCATGCAAGATATCAGCCTCTTTCATGGTTCTCTGAAATGTTTTTGAGCCTATGGTATCCTCCATCACATGCAAGGGTTTTGTTTGTTTGAATGTGTTTGTTTCCTCCACATGTGTTTCAGAATTACCAAATCTCTTCATCAAAGTTCTAATGAACACTGCATAGGAAGAGGTATTTAAATTTTTCAAAGTAAATGACTCAAATAACCACGATGCATAGACCTTACCTCCCAAGTGCAGTGCTACTACTCTGATGGATTCATCTTTGGTAATCTGATGCTGCTACAAAAAGGTGTCTAGCTCTTCTATCCATGCCCTGGCTGAACAAGTAGGGGAACCATCAAAGATAGATAGAAAAAATCTATCATCATCATGCTACTTTCTCCTAATCACCATGATCTTGTAAAACTCTGGAAAAGTAATATGATCTCTAAATTCCTGAGTTTGAGATTCATATTCATGCAAGAAACCTCTAAGAGTTCGTCTCTTTGGAATTTCTTCTTATTATTCTTCTCTCATGGAAAAACTGGCCATGTGACTACATTGTATATCATAGGGTGTAGCTGCATGCTCACATCCCATACAAGAAAATCTAGAGTTTGACTCAGTTTCAAACCCTCTTGGAGATCTTGTACCAATCACCTTCATTAGCTTCTCAAATTCTTCATGAATGTTCTGTATAGATTTTGTAAGATGCTTTGTAAGCTCTTCTTCCCTCTTTTCTCCATATAATGGAGTCTTCATCTTCTCTCTCCTTGATAGCATGATGGCTGAGATCCATTGGCTGGGCCAGAGATCATGCTTTGATACCACTGTAATATTCCTTTTTTCAGGAAATTGCTACAACAATGAGAATATCTCAAGATATTCTAAAATTGGAGCCCCAACAATAAGCAAGCATAATAATGGTGCAGTAGCAACACTCAACTCATAAAAACATGAGAAAAATCCATAGCCTTCTTATTAAATAATAGCAGGAATAATAGAAAACAAGATCTTGAGGAAAATGATACTCAAGATGAGCAATGCTCAACCTCCAAGAACAAGTACATAGATCATGATGAAAACACTGCTATACAAGTGAACTCAAGCTATGAAAATGCAGTTTTAAAGAGTAAATGCATGCTAAATATGCCAAATACATAGATAAACAAATGTATGGCCCAATACAATAATGAGAGTGAAGATATCAAATCCCAAAGACTACCCCTTATCAATCCTGGAAGGATTGGCAATAAAATACAAAATCTGCAAAATGTCGGAGTTGCTGGGTAGTAGCAGTAGCTCATAAATAGAACTGGATGGATATGGATAAATCTGATTCTCAACTAAATATTCCTTCTCCAATGGATATTTCAAGTGAAAGGATGATCCCTTTACCAAAGATCTTCCCCTCCAAATGTATTTGCAAAGCCCTACTGCAAATGCTCCTCTAGAATAACACAGTCACTGGATGAAACTGTGTCATAGGGAATTGGAATGAGTTGGCCATGATGCCAAAAATCTGCAATGAGCTCCAGTATGCCTCCAGTCTGATATCTCAAAGAGAAGAGAGAATCTTCCTATGAAAAATAGTTGAAGGAGATGGTGTGGTGAACGCTCACTGCAACACCCAGCAGCACAACCTTAATATGCTACAGAAATAACACTGTCTTGATGGAGGATGCTTGGCCTCAAGCCTGGATGTGAGGAAAATGAATGACAATCCCTCAAGAAACCTCTCAAGAAGGAGGAGGAATCCTAAAGAGGAATTCCTTCGGAAATTCTTGCTAAGAAGTAAAGAATGCACAATTTTCTAATGGACAATTGAGATGAATAAACATAAGCATGAGAAACAATGGTTGCCTTGTCCTCATTTAAAAAAAATGAAAGCCCCTCTCGATGGGTCCCACTCCTTTTAGGGTTTCCCCCACCAAATAACCCTTTCCTCATTCATACTGTGCTACTTCTCTAAGTGTGCTCCACCTCTTGGCCTAGCATTGTTGACTTGGTCAAACTTGACCTTGTCCACTTGCAAATAACCCTGTTCACACATGAGGGTGTGAAAACCAGCTCCAATGATGATCCCCTTTCATACTTAGTAGGATTTTATTGAGATTTTTATTATGCATGGACCTCCTTACCCATTTATTCTCCTCCTAGGTGAAATCAACAAAAATTAATGTTCCACATTATTGTTGGAAAATTTTAGAACATTACAGTCCTTCCCTCCCAAATGTTTCTTGTCCCCAAGAAACTACAAGGACAGAAATGGAAAGCATCCTCTCAAGGCATGGAGTCTATGAAGTGTTTGAGGAACATCTTCCTCATGTGGATCCTCCATCCCCCAAGCAATCATCCATGCAAAATGAGTTACCTCCCAACTAGGCAACTCCTGGAAACTATCTTCCACCTCTAGCTCCGGCAAGGTAGGTGGGATGAAAATATGCTCATGGTAGACAATGTAACCTACCCCAAGCTGTCCTCCTCTCCCTTCATGATAAGTGTAGAGAAAGTGCTAATCCTGGGCTGCAAAATACTTGCCCTCAAATGGAAAAATGAAGACTAGATCTCCAAGGATCTCTCCTCCAACGCTGCCAATCATGCTGGCCCAAGTATCTTCATATATGATGAGTTGGAAGTCATCAACATATGGAATCTCCTCCAACATATGGCTCACCTCATAAAGTGAAAAATGTGTTGTTAAGGTAACCATATCATGTCCCATGTTCCCCTTAGAACATGTAGTGCAAAAGGTGAGGAATTTCTCCCTTCAAGGACACATTCACCCAATGTGTCTCTCCTCCAATAATGCTCCCAAGGAAATCTCTAGCAATATCAATCAAGGGAACCATAAGGATAATTATGCTGGCTGCCATGTGAAGTAAATGAGAAGAACAATGGTCACTCAAACGTAGCCAACGTAGTTTGACTCTCCACTGCCATAGAAAATAAAATGATGGGTGGCCTCCCCACCATTTTCTTGCTGCCCCATTCTCCTGGAGAAAGTGAATGATGTACTGTGAAATGTATGTATGTTCTCCATCAGAAATTTCCTCCCAATCTCCTCTTAGGGAGTGAACATCCACAATGGCCTCATGTAGACCATCAAATCTAGAAGGAAGAATATCCTTCCTTTGAGCAAATCCCTTCACATATATGGTTAAGAGATGCATATATAGAGATAAATTAATATGTAAGCCAACAATACTCTTACCATATGTTTTTCTCATATAAATGGAGTGGCTCATAGATGAGTCTACCCTTATCCTCAAAGGGAGAAGAGTTGACTAAGCTAACTCCTCCATCTCCTCATGATCCATGGAGTTCCTCCTCAAGTTCTTTAAGTGGTCCTTCCCACAAGAAGGAAAGAATTGCAATGTGGCCCTCATGGTTGGTCCATGGTTTCTCCTAAAATGTACAACATGTATAGTAAGGAGAGTCATGCTCCCAATGGGCATCCTCAATCTCAAGCCCACTCTCCAATAAAAGCCTCCCATGAACATAAACATAGCAGCAATACATGGAAACATAGTACAATAAGAGAAAGTTGCCAAATGAAAACTGGAAAGTGGATCAAGGTCCCACACAAGGAACCAGCGCAGTGCATGCCTTGCCTACATCATATCAAACAAAAGCAAGTGCTCCTCTAGCCACTTGTTTTCTGCCACAATCATCCTACAAGATGTGAACATGAAATTACAAAAGGGTGTCAATGGTGCACACCAAAAATCATGTGGCTCTCCCCACAAACCACCAATGAGATAGCCAATCTTAATTCTACAAATGGCTTCAAGTACATTATCATACAATATGCAAGGAGAAATAATCCTCCTTGGGACAATATGCTGCTCATAAAAAGACAAGAAGTACAAAACATAAAGTGAAATTGTACATCCTCCATTATGTACTCGAAGACTTGAGCTAAAATGGCTCAAATGAAGAAGCTCCCTTACTCTCAATGAGTAGGAAGGTGGCTGTGACATCCTCACCATCATCATCTGGGCTATGCATCTCTTCATATGATGATGTGTTTCCTGCTGGATGCCCTCCCAAATGAACTCCTCTGCCAAGGCAAGATATTCATCAAAATGCATGGAAAAGAAGTCCTTATATGCTGCATGCAATAGCTTCTCCTTGAGACTAGAATCTCTAGTCAAGAAGACTCTGCCAAGTGAATGGATGACCATATCATCTACTATGTATCTGTCATCTCTCTTTGGGTCATTAGGAGTCATGCATGCACCAAGATCGTTGGAGTACTCAACTAAGAGCTGAGATCTCTAGTAAGGATCAATCCTCCTTAGAGACAACACTGGTGATCTGCCATGTGGAGCTCTCCTCATACTGTTATCTGCTACTTTGACATCCCGCATGCCAAATTTATCCTCCAAACTCTTCACCTCTCCACAATCCAAGAGTGGTGAACCCAAAGACAAAATGCCTCTCATCAATGACAGATCTGGTGGAATCCTTGGTGGAATGCCTCTATGTAGTGAGACATATATGACAAGAGTGGACTGCACATATGGTTGGGAAATCTTTCCCTTGCTCTCACAGTGCAATATAGTCTGCCTCCTCTTTGCACTAGCTCTCTGAAATAGAGAAGGGTGTGTGCCTCTCATCACATGATGTTGCTCTTCCTCCCTTCCTCCTTTTTCCAACTGCAGTGTTGCATAATCATGCTGCTCATTGATTGTGCTTGGACCTCCATGTATGAGATCCTGGGGACCTCCTTGTAAATATGCAAGAATCCCTCTAGTTGGAGCAAGAGCTCCTCCTTCCTCTTTATGAGGTGCTAGATCAACTCTAGAAATGACAGCGCTATTTCCCTCAGCCTCCTCAATATGAGTGGGCAACCCTCCAATGATTAGATCCTCTTTTGAAAAAGAGATCTCTTTGCCTCTTTGTGCCAAAAATGAAGATCTTGCCTCCAACAAAGCATCATGCAAGATATCATCCTCTTTCATGGTTCTCTAAAATGTTTTTGAGCCTATGGTTTCCTCCATCACATGCAAGGGTTTTGTTTGTTTGAATGTGTTTGTTTCCTCCACATGTGTTTTAGAATTACCAAATCTCTTCATAAAAGTTCTAATGAACATTGCATTGGAAGAGGTATTTAAATTTTTCAAAGTAAATGACTCAAATAACCACCATGCATAGACCTTACCTCCCAAGTGCAGTGCTGCTACTCTGATGGATTCATCTTTGGTAATTTGATGCTGCTGCAAAAATGTGTCTAGCTCTTCTATCTAAGCCTTGGCTGAACAAGTAGGGGAACCATCAAAGATATATAGAAAAAATATATCATCATCATGCTACTTACTCCTCCTCACCATGATCTTGTAAAAATCTGGAAAAGTAATATGATCTCTAAACTGCTAAGTTTGAGATTCATATTCATGCAAGAAACCTCTAAGAGTTCCTCTCTTCAACATTTCTTCTTCTTCTACTTCTCTCATGGAAAAAATTGCCATGTGACTGTGCTGTATATCATAGGGTGTAGCTGCATGCTCACATCCCCTATAAGAAAATCTAGAGTTTGAATCAGTTTCAAACCCTCTTGGAGATCCTGTACCAATCTCCCTCATTAGCATCTCAAATTCTTCATGAATGTTCTATACAGATTTTGGAAGAAGCTTTGTAAGCTCTTCTTCCCTCTTTTATCCATATAATGGAGTCTTCATATTCTCTCTCCTTGATAGCATGATGGTTGAGATCCACTGGCTAGGCCAGAGATCATGCTTTGATACCACTGTAATATTCCTTTTTCAGGAAATTGCTACAACAATGAGAACATCTCAAGATATTCTAAAGTTGGAGCCCCATCAATAAGCAAGCACAATAATGGTGTAGCAACAACACTCAACTCATAAAAACATGAGAGAAATACATAGCCTTCTTATTAAATAATAGCAGCAATAATAAAATACAAGATCTTAAGGAACAATATGCCAATATGCCATACATTTGAGTTCACCGCTATACAAGTGAACTCAAGCTATGAAATCACAGGTTTATAGAGAAACTGCATGCTACATATGTCAAATACATAGATAAAAAAATGTATGGCCCAATACAACAATGAGAGTGAAGATATTAGCTCCCAAAGACTACCTCTTGTAAATCCTAGAAGGATTGGCAATAAAATACAACATCTGCAAAATGCCGGAGTTGCTGGGTAGCAACAGTAGCTCAGAAATAGAACTGGATGGAGATGGATGAATCTGATGCTCAACTGAATATGCCTTCTCCAATGGATATTTCAAGTGAAAGGCTAATACCTTCACCAAATATATTCCCCTCCAAATGTATCTGCAAAGCCCTACTGCAAATGCTCCTCTAGAATAACACAATCACTAGATGAAACTACGTTGTAGGGAAATGGAATGAGTTGACCTTGATGCTAAAAATCTGCAATGAGCTACGGGATGCTTCCAATCTGATATCTCAAAGAGAAGAGAGACTGTTGCTCTGAATAATAGGTGAAGGAGATGGTGTAGTGAACCCTCACTGCAACACCCAGCAACACAACATTAATCTGCTGCAGAAATAACACTTTCTTAATGGAAGATGCTTGGCCTCAAGCCTGGATGTGAGGAAAATGAAGAAAAATCCCTCAAGAGACCTCTTAAGAAGGAGAAGGAATCCTAAACAAGAATTCCTCTTGCAATTCTTGCTAAGCAGCAAAGAATGCACAATTGTCTAATGGAAAATTGAGATGAATAAACATAAGCATGAGAAACAATGGTTGCCTTGTCCTCCTTTAAAAAAAATGAAAGCCCCTCTCCATGGGTCCCACTCCTTTTAGGGTTTCCTCCACCAAATAACCCTTCCCTCATTCATACTGCGCTGCTTCTCTTAGTGTGCTCCACCTCTTGGCCCAGCGCTGTTGACTTGGTCAAACTTGACCTTGTCCACTTGCAAATAACCATGTTCACACATGACGGTGTGAAAACCAGCTCCAATGATGATCCCATTTCATACTTAGAGGGATTTATTGATATTTTTATTATGCATGGGCCTCCTTAACCATTTATTCTCCTCTTAGGTGAAATCAGCAAAAATTAATATTCCGAATTATTGTCAGAAAATTTTGGAACATTACAACTTTTCACCAACAAAACCCTCTATTATTGACCCTTTCAGCAATGACCTACAATGCAGATCACAGTCTCACCCGAGGTAGTACTAGGGGATCTTAGAACTAGCTTTCTGCATCTAGAGGGACAATGGAGTGTGGATCTACTGCTAAACTTCTTTCTTATGGTTATTCTGAAATGTGTTGATGCATTTATCTACTTTTAACAATCCTATACTTAATCCATCAATTAACATTGTGTGCACCTCACCCTGATTATTATTATACGATAATCAACACAACATGCAACATATAATCAACAATAATAACTTCACAATATAGATAAAACACATAAACAAAAATAATCCTTCAAAACTTCTTCTTCTTTATTATAATCAATCCTTTTAATACAATTTCTCTCTTACCTATGCACATAACTATAGAGGTATATGCACATAATAATATACTCTCCAAGGCCTCTGCGCACACAGCTGGAGAGCCTTTCGTTAAGACCCAAAATAGACTAAATACATATAATCACTCATTTTTTCTCATCAACATACATCCATACCTCTCTTCGACTCAACACTACATTGCTTTATATAACTCTATATCATTACAAAACCATGGTCCATATACCATGGACAGGACAAAAACTATTAAATAAACCCAAAACCTTTACAAAATGAGGTGCTTCAACCCACCCTAATCCCCTAGACACTGTGTAGTATATTTATCTTCACTGGACCGGAAACTCCGCTCCTCAAAATGCGGAATTTCTTTACCAAAATTTGGACTAAGTTGGGCCCCACCCCACAGGCGTTCCCTCCATGTGGCTTCACACAGGTACCAATGATGCTCCACATCATCATTCCCTTTCCCTAAGAGCTATGGATATCATGTGAATTATCCCTCCATCTCTAAATATGTTTGAGGAAGAAGTAAAAATCCTCTTGATCCAGGTTGTGATGATCCTTGCGAGATATTTCCTATGCTAATATTGCTACTACTACTATCCTGAAATGTTGTTTGAACACTATGAAATCTATATAATCTAATTAGCTTTGAAAAAAATTGATAAGTTTTTTGTAAAGTACTAGGGGAAGGTTCACAAGCATGCTACCTGGGAACGAGGATATCATACTACTTTGTATCTCAGACACTTCTCTTTCCGTAAATAATATTTCCATCGCGACATGCATGTCGCCATCTGAGTCATGTTTTAAGCTTGTACCTTCCATTCTATTTGACATCTCTTCTTCTACGGACCAGGATGGGCTCCTTCTATATTATCAACTCTTAACTCTCCCTCTAGACCCTTCTTTTCTTGTCGGTCCCACTGTCACTTATTCTTCTATTGGGCTTCACAACACCTATGTTGCTTGGTGTACAACATCCTTTTTCCTATTGATCTCTCACATTTCCCTTTCCCTCCACCTTTCTGCTATTTTTTGTCTTCGATGTGCCCTTAGATCTTTAGATAACCTCAAGTTTTATGTGCCCATATTTTCAATCTCCTCATATCTCCATGTCCCGTATCATCCCTCCTTTAGGTCCTTCCCCTAGTACTTGGTGTTTAGGCTTCCATGCTCAGGACTCGAAAGACCAACAAACCTTCTTCCATGATAAGAACTTTAATCCACAACGAGATCTCCTTCAACAAATTCCCCCCAACCCTGATATGAACATGTCTTCACCTTTTGAAAAGGATTGGTGGATTTCTATAGAAAATTCAACAATATATTCTTCTAGCGTGGACTATACCCAAAATTTAACCACTCTGGTTATATCAGTGTCTAATTGATGTAGTGCCACTAGATCTGATTGTGTCCAAGTGCGATGATCTATTTTTTTCACCATTTTTTCCCTTGATCTGCAACCTCTGCAACCAATTATAAAGCTCTGAAGGGAATTTACCCAAAAATATCTCTTACTGATCACTTTCTAACTCTGAATACATGATCCATTCCTTCAACATATTTTCCTTATGTTATTGTAGTTGGGCTTGTTGCGAGATGAACCGATCTACATGGTTATCCCACCAGCTTCGTAGTTCTCCTTGTAGATCCCGACTCTTTTAAATTTTAGGTCCCAATAATGACACCATTTGTTGGTTGGAAATATTAACAGGGTGAAGACCCAGGTTCAGGCACGGGGGCCAACAAGGCTTTGCTGTATTCTAGGACAACCCCAAGATTTTTACCTTACCCAAGACTGAGTAAGGAGTCTCACCCAAGGCATATCGTGACCTTATTGATATGAGAGAGTCAGAAAGAGGAGATCATAGGAACCATAAATCATTACTTCTTATAAACATCGCAACATAGGGTTCATTCTGCAATTAAAAACCATACCATGAAGTGGAAAAAAGTAAGAGATACACAATAATCAAAGAAATGTTTAAAATGACACACATTCAGATACTAACAATAACTTAAATCATGTACAAATAATGTTGGCCAACAACATCTCTTTATATTATACTCAGTACGGTGCATTACATTACAACAGAGCCCTCTCTCTCAGAGAACATACGGGATTAAAAGTACAGAATTGCAGAGAACCCACATCCCATGACAACTGTCTCCTTTTTCCACAACTGTGCTCTACCTTCCTCTTTGTTGGTTTTCCTTCCTTATCCTCCTGTTGTCCAACCAAACTAACAATCTATGCTATCCTTTCATTTGGCTACCTCTGCATCTCGACTGTCGTTGTTATTTTCCTTTTTACCTTCAACCACTTGGATTTTACTCTAGATTACTCCTTGTTGCTTTCGTGATTCCATGACAACTGTCCTGCCACCTGCTATCCCTCCAACTATCTCAAAAATTATACTTACTCCAAAAATGAATGCCCCAAAAGGTACCGCTTTAGTGTTCAACTAGTTAACTGATAAATCAATCATAAATAAATCATACATTCAATATCTACGAGTACTATCAGTTGTATATTCATCCAAATTTCACAGGTGGTGCATCCAGTCAGAGGAATGCCTATGATGGATTGCAAAATTCAATTGAGGAATTTCCCTAATTAATATGGGGATAATTCGCAAGGAAAAAAAAAAAAAATAGGCCCCTGGGAAAGCATAAAATTGGTTAATTATTGGACAAGGATTATCTAAGAAGAAATGAGATAGATCAGGAGAGTGCAAAGGTTGCTGAGCTTGAGAAAAGAATTTTAATATTCTCATAATTTTAGGACTTATACCATGTAGTTTTAGTTGTGGCTTTCCCCAGGAAATCATTGTGTAATGTGTAGATTAAATTATTTCTCTTGTATGCTTCATGATTTCGTGATCGTTTAAGTATTTCTACAATTGGTAGAGTATATTCAAGTATATCGTTTTATAAAATTACAATTAGAATTTTGATTCTACGTGGATTTTTTCATGGTATCAGAGCTGAAATCAATACAAAAGAGAATAATATGATTTTTTATTTGTAGGTAAATTGAATTTCTAGTATTATTTCTAGGGTCGGCAAGATGTCATTCTATGGAATGAGACTTGAGTATGCCCTTGAGGGCAACTTGAATCACATATCTTGGAAGGATAGAATGAAGGCAGTGTTAGAAGATAACAGTTTGAAGGAATTCATAGACATTGATATTCCTAAGGCTCCAACAACTAATTCTCAAGATCTGGCGGACTAGAAGAAATGTGTGGCAAAGGCAAGGAGGACCATACTAGAAGGAGTCCGAGATCATATTTTATCGAACCTCTACGGGAAGGAGATTCCATATGAAATGTTGAAAACCTTCACAAACATTAAGGGAATTTTGAGGTCTAAAATGCGCCTCCTAAGGAAATTATAAAATAATAGTGAAATAATAAAATAATATTTGATTACATCATCAAATCTTAGAGGGAAAAAAAGAAAAAACTACTTTTTCAACTCATATTTTCAACTTATCTCCCAACTTTTTTACTCAAATTTTGAGCAGGAGTACTTGTTGGATGAAAAATTTAATTCCTCATCCAAGGAGTACCCATGTTGCATACTTTCGATGGATCCTACTACACGAAAAATGAGAAATACATGAAAATCGTGATTGCAATGATGGTTTCCATGTATTTCTCATTTTTCATGTAGCAGGGTCCATCAAAAGTATGCAACATGGGTACTCCTTGGATGAGGATTTAAATTTTGCATCCAACGAGTACTCCCACTCAAAATTTTCATAAACACTTTCGGAGATAAGTTGAAAATATGAGTTGAAAAAGTAGTTTTATTATTTTATTATTTTTTAATCTTTTTACCCTTTTACTTAAAAAATGGTGAATCATCCCCCATGGTTGACATCATCATCTTGAATCCTATTTCTTCTTATAAATTTTATTTTTATTGTACATTTTTCTTAGGAGACCCATTTTAGACCTCAAAATTCCCCTAATGCTTGTTTCAGAACAACAAAGACCATAGGAAATCGACACTAAAGTACAACATTCACAACATTAATATGGAAAAGGGTGACACAATACCAATGTACTTGAGAAAATTGACCCAATTTCGGGATGAGATTGGGAGTCTTGGTGTTACTGTTGTTGAATATGATCTAGTCATCCTAGCACTTCTAGGACTTCTCAAGAGTTAGAACAACTACCAAGATTCAAGAAATGGGAGGGAGAAGTTACCAGAGTGGGAGCATTTTTGGTATGACTTGGTACAGTAAGATATAAGGTGGAACAACAGAGATGGAACCTCATCCAAGTGTAATGAGGAGGAGAATTGTGCTTTCGATAAAAAGGAAGAGAAAGGGAAAGGGAAGAAATCCCATTCCTAATCTGATTCTAGTGAGGTGGGAAAGAATAAGGACTTGTCAAAGATTAAATGTTTTCACTATCATGAGCTGGGACACTATGCCACGAAGTGTCCACACAAGAAAGCTGGAAATAAGCCCTTAGGAGGAGCGACTTGTGAAGCCATTGCTTCATAATTTGAGTTGTATTTCACCCTCATTGCATGCATGGTGACATCGATGATGGGTAGTGTGCGGTATTTGGATAGTGGAGCCTCATTCCATATGACTAACAACAAAGAATTTTTTAGTGACTTGGAGGATAAGGACCTTTATATGCACATCGAGATGGAAGATGACGAAAGGTATAAATATGTCATGTACATTCCATGTCTAAAGAATAATTTAGTTTCAGTTTTTATGTTGGAATACCATGGCTACAATGTGATAGTTAGCAAAGGAAAGGATTTCCTTCGTCACATAGCCACGTTAAAAGTCAAGCGGATCAATGTTTGGGTGAAGAACCTATACAAATTGGATGTAGAAGTTTATGCTACTTTGAGCATGAAAGTAGACAAGGTGTAGAGTTGAGACATCGGTGAGTTATGGCATAGAATATTGGGCCATACACCATGGATATTTGAAGGTCATGCAACATATTTCTACACAACTTCCCAAGGGTGCACTAGATCAGTGAGGTACATGCAAAGAGTGTACATTAGGGAAGTACACCAAAGCCACCTTACATGATAAGAACAATAGAGTGAAAGTAATCCTTGAAAGAGTTCACTCATATGTGTGTAGACAATTCTCAAAAACCTACACATCCAAGAAAAGGTATTATGTGATATTTGTAGATGATTCTCATGAAGTGTTGGATATTATTAAGGCAGAAGAAAGACTAGACATTCTCATTTTTTTTGAATTTAAAGCACTTGCCGAGAAAGACACAAGCAGGAAAGTGAAGGCTCTTTGAAGTGATGATGGTGGAGAATATGTGTCGAATGAGTTCAATAACTTCTACGAATCAGAAGTCATTCGACGGGAGTTGATAACATCCCATAAACCACAAAAAAGTGGGGTTGCTAAAAGGAAGAATAGTGTAGAAATTATATGCACTAAGCATGCATATGTCCTAGATCCACTTGATCTCACACTATTTAACTTTATGCAAGATACTGAATCATTCCACTTGTTAATCTTTTGTGGAAAATTAATTGCACACACACATGTAAAGCATAAATAAAATAATCACACATAACACAGTTGTTTTTAACCGGGAAAGCCTGAAGCTGAAAACCCCAACTATATATTATGTATCATGGAATCATATGAAAATCCTCATACAAAGCTTATCAAACTCTCAGTGCAGTACAATCATCATACACTAATCAGGAAAAATCTTGTAAATCCATGCACCGATCTTTGCCCTCCTTCCAGCCTGCCTCCATTGCACAATCCCTGCTGAAAAATAGCTCTGAATGAATTCAAATTACTCTTGGCTTGACTATGAAATCCTCATTGGCAACTCCAATGTGTGCGTGATGCAATCAATGCATCACTATAGTCACAACAGATAGTCTATCTTGCCCTTTCACCTATCTCTCCACTAGGTCTCCACTGAAACTACCATGCACTGTAGTTAACTCTTGTATTTTTCAGTTCATTAATGAGTTATTATTTGTGAATTAATTAACTAATTAATTCACTCCACTCTAACTAGTGTATCATTCAGTTAGACTAGATACAACTAGCTCAACTGAGTCTAACTGAGTTAAACTAAATACAACTCCATAACTACTTCTTCCAACTATGTCATAACTCTGCCACTTGATTTCTAACTGATTCCTCCATGCATTAGCTCCAGTAAAACCTTGGGAATTGCATAATTCCCTCAGTCCACTGATGTGCCACATCTATGCATAGAAACAAAGTGCTCTAAGAGGATACGTTGTTGTTTAGTGTCTGATTATTATTAAGAGCTAATAATAATTGACATGCATCTATTTTTAGATTAGCAATCTATAAATAGACTTCGCCCAATATTTTAAAAATAGAATTTCATCTATTTTTCCAACTTGATCAACCATCCACAAATAGCATCCTACAACTTCTGAAATATGATCATCATGTCTAAAAATATACATAGTCTAAAAATAGACTTGCGCCAAAAATAGCCTACAGGCCCACTTAGTGAAGGTGAATCTTTTCACTAAGCTCATCATCTTGTTGAATCTCAACACTCCCTCTCAAAAAGATAGGGATTATCCTTCACCCCGATCCTGCCTCTATGGTATTCAAATTTGCTCCTGGTGAGCACCTTCGTCAGAATATCTACATCCTGATCCTCCTTAGGAATGTACTGAAGCAACATGATATTCTGCTGCACATAATCTCTAATATGATGATACCTGATATCAATATGTTTAGATATATCATGAAACACAGGATTAACCGAGAGTTTAATGCAACTCTGATTATCACAATGTATCACTGTGGGATCTAAATGTGAACCGAAAAAACCAACCAGGATCTTCCTCATCCAGATAGCCTCACATGCAGCTTGACTTGCTGCCATGTATTCTGCTTTCGCTAAACTGAGTGCCATGGATCTTTGTTCCCTACTATACCAAGAAACTTTCGTAGATCCACTACTGAAAATCCCTCCTGATGTGCTCTTTCTGTTTTTTGGGCTTCCTACCCAATTTGCATCCATGAAGCCATGCAAATTCACCTCATTCGTCTATTTGTACCATAAACCATACTTAGATGTGCCCCTGAGATATCTCAGGACATGCTTGCCTGCCTTCCAAAAGAGCTTGGTAGGCTTAACCATCGCTTGTGAAAGCTGGTTCACCGCATAACATATGTTCGGTCTTGTATTGACTAAATACATGAGTGAACCCACCAACTGTTGATAAACAGTGGCATCCACTACCTCTGTCGATGTAGCATCCTCTTTCTCCCAATTTCCTGGAAGAGGAGTGTCAATAGGCTTGTAGCCTTTCATGTGAAACTTATCCAGTATCTCCCGGGCATACTTGCCTTGAGACACAAATACTTCACCTTCCCGCTACCATATTTCCAATCCAAGGAATTAATGAAGGAGGCCCAAATCCTTCATCTCAAACTCCTTTGCAAGATCTTCCTTGCATGAGTGTATCGACTGCTCATCACATGTTAGTATTAAATCATCAACATAAAGTAAAATGATTAAAAGCTTACCCTCCACCACAATCTGGTACAGGTTTACATCCGCCTCACTCTTGGTGAAGCCAAGTCCAGTGAAATAGCTATCCATCTGAGTGTACCAAGCACGGGGTGCTTGTTTCAGTCCATACAATGCTCTTTTGAGCCTACACACATGCGACTCACTGCTGAAGATCTCAAATCCTTCAAGCTGCTCAATGTACACCTCTTCCTCAATGATCCCTTTAACGAACACAGTCTTCACATCCATCTAATGAATGTGCCAACACATCTGCACTGAGAGAGCAAGGATGGTCCGTATGGAAGAATACCGTGTGACAGGTGCAAAGGTTTCTTCATAGTCATTCCCCTCAATCTGGGAGAAGCCTCGGGAAACAAATATTGCCTTATAATTCTCGACACTCCCATCATTAACTTGCTTTACCTTGTAGATCCATCTTGATCCTACAACTGATTTTCCCACCGGCCTTGGAACAATCTCCCAAGCACTGTTTCTGACAATGGAGTCATACTCCTCCACCATGGCATCTACCCATGTGGGATCCTACACTAATTCTTCAAAAGAAGATAGCTCTATCATGATACACTTGCTCATAAGAGCCATGTATCCAGTAAATTGGTTAGGTTACTGTCTTTGTCTGTGCTATGATGTAGGGACTCCTACATTTTGTGCCGCATCAAGCTTTAGTCTCTCAGATTCTGTGGTATGCTTTCTGCCTTTTCTGATGTTTGGTTTTGCATGAGTGGACTCCTCCACTCCATGAATCTCCTCTTGTGGCTGATCCACATTTGGAGGCTCATCTTTTAGAACAAGTAGTTCCTTCACTGCATGCAAGTCTAGCTCCCTGTCAAGCATAGCTTGTGCAGCACCCACGATTGTTCTGTTCTTTCTCTCTGCGACCCCACTCTACTGTGGGTTATGAGGCACTATGAGTTCTCTTTGAATTCATTCTTTGATACTGAAGTCTTTGAATTCGCTTGAGATGTATTCACCACCATTATCGCTCCGTAGAGATTTCACTTGCTTCCTCAACTCCTTCTCCACTAATGCCTTGAAATCACATAACTTTGAGAAAATTTAAATCTTCTTCTGCATGAAGAAGATCCATCATCTACGAGAATAGTCATAAAAAATATAACATAATACCTATGTTTTTCTATTGAAGCAATCGAGAAAGGTCCACACACGCCTATGTGAATTCTCTCCAGCATCACCGAAGCACAGTTCTCCTTCTCATGAAAGGTGTTCTTCAAAAAGTTACCCATAGCACATACCTTGCACTGAACTGACTACGCAAGAGTACCCTTGGGAAGTCCAGTAGAAATCTGCTGTAAAATATTCAAAGCGCCATGGTGAAGATGGCCCAATCTCCTGTGCCATAATTCGACCTCATCCCGGTTCACCACTTCTTCTGCTTCTCCCACCATTGCAGCGCAACCATCTACCTCCATATTGTAGAGATTATTAATTCAAACCCCTATATTCTTGGTTTGAATTGTTGTTTTATGTCAAAGGAAGGCTTTTCCCTCACTGAAAATAACATCATAACCTTTGTCTTCCAGCATTGCGACTGAGACCAAGTTCTTCTTCAGACCTGGAACATGCATAACATTCTTCAACAAGAATGGATTACCAGACTCCCTCTCAAAGGTAATGGTCCTAATTCCAGTCGCACTGTAACGACCATCGTTGCCCATCTCTATATGAATCTGGAGGTCCTTCTCCTCCAAGTCACTAAACAACTCTTTGTCTCCCATCATATGGAAATACACACCACTATCAAGATACCACACCGATCCCATACAGCTTGAAACCAAGCATGCAATCAAGGAGAAATCAAGTTCAAATTGCAAGGCGAAGGCCTCTCTAGCTGTAGATCCAACTGCCTTCTTGTTCTTCTTCTTCTGTGGACAGTTAGTGGCGAAATGTCCATGTTCGTGAAAGTGAAAACACTTCACTTTGGACAAATCCTGCTTCTTGCTTTTAGCATCAGATTTTGAAGGATGTTTTTTCCCCTTCCCTTTCATTTCTTTGGAAGCCAAAGCACAATTCTCTTCATCTTCATTCTTCGATGAAGATCCATCCCTGGTACCTCGCCTTATCTCCTCCTGCACAAGATCCGACCAAAGTCGCTCCCATCCCGGCAGTTTCTCCCGTCCATTGACAGAGTCTTCATAGCTATGCCAACTCTTTGGAAGCCCAAGGAGAGCTAAGCTCACCAAGTCTTCTTCATAAACAGTAACCCCCACACTTCCTAGTTCATCCTTGCAGTGGACAAACTTCGTGAGGTATTTTGGAATACTATCGTGTTTCTCCATTTTTATTTTTTTGAGCTTGTCTTTAAGCGCCAACTTCTTGCGGTCACTTCTGCTTTGGAACAAATCTGTCAAAGCCTTCCACATTAATAATGGAGTGGCTTTCCCATGAAGGCTGGACACAATATGGTCCTTCACACCTTCCAATAGAATTCTTCTAGTCTTTGCTGTCTTCTTTTTCCATCTGTCAAGTAATGCAACATCGCTAGATCCCGACTTAGGAACATCGCTATCGATGAAATCCTTCATTCTATTATCCTCCAGCACTGCCTCCATCCTATCCTTCCAGGATATTTAATTCGAGCTCCCATCAAGGGAATACTCCAATCTCAACCCGTTGAAAGACATTTCAATGTATACTCGACTTCTGCACCAAGAATCTTCTGTAGCAAATTCAAAATTTCCACCAGCACAAACTCACTTTACAATTGCAATCTTCAATTAACAATGCTTCGATACCATGTAGAAATTATATGAAATAAGCATGCATATGTCCTAGATCCACCTGATCTCACACTATTTAACTTTATGCAAGATACTGAATCATTCAACTTGTTAATCTTTTGCGGAAAATTAATTGCACACACATGTAAAACATAAATAAAATAATCGCACATAACACAGTTGTTTTTAACTAGGAAAGCCTGAAGCTGAAAACCCCAACTATATATTATGTATCATGGAATCATATGAAAATCCTCATAAAAATATTATCAAGCTCTCAGTATAGTACAATCATCATACACTAATCAGGGACAATCTTGAAAATCCATGCACCGATCTTTGCCCTCCTGCTAACCTACCTCCACTGTGTAATCCCTGCTAAAGAATAACTATGAATGAATCCGAATTACTCTTGCCTTGATTGCGCAATCCTCATTGGAAACTCCAATGTGTGTGTGATGCAATCAATGCATCACTATAGTCACAACAGATAGTCTATCTTCCCCTTTCACTTATCTCTCCACTGGGTCTCCATTGAAACTGCCATGCATTGTAGTTAACTGTTGTATTATTTAGTTGATTAATGAGTTATTATTTGTGAATTAATTAACTAATTAATTCACTCCACTCTCACTAGTGTATCATTCAGTTAGAATAGATACAACTAGCTCAACTGAGTCTAACTGAGTTAAACTGAATACAAATCCATAACTACTTCTTCCAACTGTGTCATAACTCTGCCACTTGATTTCTAACTGATTCCTCCATGCATTAGCTCCAGTGAACCCTTGGGCATTGTGTAATTCCCTCAGTCCACTAATGTGCCACATTTGTGCACTAAAGCAAAGTGCTCCAAGAGAATAAGTTGTTGTTTAGTGTCTGATTATTATTACGAGCTAATAATAATCGACATGCATCTATTTTTAGATTAGCGATCTATAAATAGACTTCGCCAAATATTATAAAAATATAATTTCGTCTATTTTTCCAACTTGATCAACCATCCACAAATAGCATCCTATAAATTTTGAAATATGATCATCATGTCTAAAAATAGACATAGTCTAAAAATAGACTTGCACCAAAAATAGCCTACAGGCCCACTTAGTGAAGGTGACTCTTTTCACTAAGCTCATCATCTTGTTGAATCTCAACAAATAGAAGAATTTTGGGAGCTTAATGAGCAATGTTGCATGACCAGAGCTTACTGTTGCACTTGTGGGCAGAAGCATATGACACAACAGTATATGAACAAAACATGAGTCGTCATCGGATTCTCTGATGAGTACACCAAAATAATCTTTTTCAGGTAAGAAAGTAGAAGTGGAAAAATTTAGGATCATTGGTTCATTAGTTTATTATTGTGTTTCCAAGGATGCAAGGAAAAAGCGAGAACTGCCAACATAATTGGGCATATTTGTGGGGTAGAGTGATACACCTCATAAATATTGGGTGTACCTGCCATATCACAGGATGAAAATTGTTTTTAGATATGTAAAGTTAGAAGAAGATAAGGTGATAATATGTTCCCTTGAGAGGGAGCTTCAGTTGCATGGAGTTGAGGATATTTTATCTCCAAAGGAAGAACCTTAGGGTGTTGTGGAGTAGCTAGAAGTAGAGGATCAAAGAGTGGAGACAACCACTCATGCAAATATATCCAAAGATGGAAGGAAGCGCACCATAGAGGCTAATAGATTGATGCATGATGCTAGAGAAAATATGGGAGCACCGACATCACATCAGAGATAAAGGATATCACCAGATCAGTACAATGGCTACATGTCTGTCATGAGCGAGAGTGTAGAGACTGAGCCATCCTAATTCGAGGAAGCAGTGCAACAATCAATATGGGTTGATACCATGGTAGAGGAGCATGACCCCATTATCAATAAAATTCTTGGAAAGTGCTCCCAAGGCTAGAGAACACATTAGTTCTAGGATCTAGGTGGATCTACAAGGTGTAGCAAGCAGCAAATGGAAGTGTCGAGAAACACAAGGCCATATTTGTGGCCAATGGGTTCTCTCAATTGGAGGGAATTGATGATGAGGATTCGTTTTCCCCAGTAGCAAGGTACTCTTCAATCAAATCTATTCTAGCACTTTCAACATAGATGAGATGGAAGATACATCAGATGGATGTGAAGACAACCTTCCTCAATAGAGTGATTGAGGAAGAGGTGTATAAAGAGCAATCGAAAGGATTTAAGACCTTCAACAAAGAGTCATATATGTGCAGACTCAAGTGAGTGTTGTATGGATTTAAACAAGCACCCCATGCTTGGTACATCAGGATCGATAGTTATATCACCAGGTTGGGCTTCACAAAAAGTGAAGCAAATGAAAAAATTTACCACATTTTTGTTGAAGGTAATTTATTGATTATAGTATTATATATCGATGATTTAATTCTAACAGGTGACGAGAGGGTGATAAAATATTGAAAATAGGATTTTGAAAGAGAATTCAAGATGAAAGACATTGGGCTCATATAGTATTTCCTTGGTTTGGAAATTTGGCAAGGTGATGTAGAACTTTTTGTCTCTCAGGGCAAGTATGACAACGAGATACTGAAGAAATTTCACATGGAGAGCAACAAACCCACATAGACTCCTCTAGCAGGGAATTGGAGGAAGGAAGATGCTACTTCAGACGAAGTGGTAGAGGCTACCATCTACATGCCTCTTGTGGGTTTATTCATGTACTTGGTTAAAACATGACTGGACATGTGTTATGCAGTTAACCAAATTAGCCAATGGTTAAGCCAACCAAACTTTATTGGAACACAACAAAGCATGTGTTGAGATACCTCACAGGCACCACTTTGTTTGGTCTTTGATACATGCATACAGAGGCAGTGAAGCTATAAGGCTTCACAAATATAGATTGGTAGGCATTCCATCAGATAGGAAGAACACATCATGGGGAATCTTCAGTATGAGGCCAACAACAATTTCTTGGTACAACAGGAAACAAAGATCAATTGCACTCAGTTTAGTAAAAGCATAGTACATGGATGTTATTCAAGTAGCTTGTGAAGATATATGGATGAGGAATATCATTGTTGTGTTATTTGGTCAACGGATGGATCCTACAGTAATTTACTACGACAATCAAACCCATATCAAACTCTCTGAGAATCTATTTTTTCATGATCGGTCTAAGCACATCGACATCTGGTATCACCATCTCAAAGATTGTGTGCAGAGGATCATGTTGCTAGAGTACATTCCTATAGAGGAACATGATTGGATACCCTGAATAATGTAGTGTACCTATGGGGGGATAATATAGGATACAGAAGGAGGTACCCAAGGGAATAATATGATGTATTAATATAAGAATGATAAATAAATGGGCCATAGTTAATAAATAAAGTGGTTAACCCACATTATGTAAGGGACCACATGTAGCTAGGGAATAAAGTGATGAGCCCATTGTATTGGATGTATGGTATTGAGAGACCCATGGTAACTACCCATGGTATTGCATGTATGAAATCTACATAGAGGCTAGAGACTCTCCATTGAGGGATGTCAAGGATTATGGTATTGGCTAGCATATGGCTTGTGGAGTGATCTCCTTCCTTAAGGAGTGAATGTATGGTGTTGCCCTACCTTAAGGGTTTTGATATTAATGAAGATCTGAAGTTTTATCTTCTATGGTGTTATTTCTTGGGAATATTTTCCATTTCTATACATTTTCTTATCAGATCTACTACAAATGGTATCAGAGCACTTTCTTGGGCAAAGTTTGGAGATTTGTTTTTTCATTTTTTGCAGGAAATTTTTGGGCGGCGAGTTTGTAGAGCAGATCTGGAAAATTTGGTGAAAAATTTTCAAAAATAAATATCAGATCTGGATTCCTTATCGAAAAATACCCAATTTCAAAAAAAAAATCAGTCGAATCGGAGTCCGGATGAGGGTGATATCGCTGATTTAAATTCAGCTATGTTGCAGAAATGTTTCTGACGGCAATTTCTGTACGGCGGCTCTCCTGACGTTTTAGTAGATTCTGGTGCAAAATTTCAGACAACCAATTACAGATCTGAGTTTTCCTTGAAAAATCACCCGATTTCAAAAAAAAAATCGGTCAAATCGGAGTCCGGATGAGGGAGTTATCACTGATTTAAAATCAGTCATTTTTTCAGAAATTTTGTGACGCCGAGACAGTTGCAGCGCAAATCTGTGTTTCCAGAGTGCCTAGATCGGGATTTCAGCAATATGGTTAGATGCAGAATGGCTATTCCATTTTCGAAAACAGGTTATATTAAGGATTTTGAGTTATATTGACCGAGTAATGTCCATTTTAAATTTTTGCCAAAGTAAGTGATTTTCTTCAAAACCCTTACTTTATTTTATGGATTCTCGCAAGATGAAGTTCACAGGAAAAGATGATGGTCCTACTATTGAAGATTTTTTACAATATCACAAGGATCACTACCAAAATTTTTGGATAGGCTCCATAGGGCTTGATATGGAAGATGAGGCAAATGAATGGTGGATCTCACTTGACAGCTCAGTGAGGGAACTTCCCAAGAAACAACTTGAAAAAGTCATTTTGGACAAGTGGTCACAAGCCGGAAAGAAGGATAGTAAGAGCCATAAAGACTTATTTTCTACTAATATTTCCATATTACAGGTTCATGGACGTATTTAGAAAGAGAACATCATTGTGTCTATCATTCCTAGTTGCAAGCATAATTGTATCGATGTGAATTTGGCAAAAAAATTGCAAGTTCCAGCAAAGCATATTGAAAACACACAGGTTGATAATGAAGATTTTCAAATTTATAAAGATTTGAAGATTTCTATGGATAAGTATGTGTTGCATTCTGATTTTTATGCTTCAGATATGGATGATGTGGACGTTGTTTTGGGACACCCTTGGATGGAATCCGTTGGTACTGTCAATTTTAATGTGCAAAAGAAATTCATGAAACTCTGGTATAAAAAGAAGAAGATTACATTGCACGATATTTGCATTAAGAACCATGCAGAGACCGGGGAGGCAGAAGAAAAAATATCTAATGAGACAGACACATCAGATGATGAGCCTTTGATGGTAGACAGCCAAACACAGACATCAAAGCAAGTACCAACAAAAGAACCTGACACCACTCCATCACCAATAATGGAGGAATTAATGAAATATGTTCCATCAGTTAAAGCTTCAACATATCACCACCCGCATCACCCAGCAAGACAACAACCAACAAGGTGGCAACGGATTAGCAACAAGGACAACAACCCCTGGATGACACATAGAGAGGTGCGACGATCCACCCACAACACATCAACACAGAAGAACCACCAGAACCTGCTTCCATCGCAAGCGAGCGAGGCACCAACTAGATCGAGTGTTCACATTTCTCTTGGATGGCTGGATGCACGTGAATGGTATCAATGGAATACTCTTTTGAGTAGATCTTATTATTTGTGTTCTTCTCATGTTTCGGGGACAAAACATGTTTAAGGGGGGTGTAATGTAGTGTACCTATGGGGGGATAATATATGGTACAGAGGGAGGTACCCAAGGGAATAATATGATGTATTAATATAAGAATGATAAATAAATGGGCCATAGTTAATAAATAAAGTGGTTAACCCACATTATGTAAGGGACCACATGTAGAGAGAGAATAAAGTGATAAGCCCATTGTATTGAATGTATGGTATTGAGAGACCCATGGTAACTACTCATGGTATTACATGTATGAAACCTATATAGAGGTTAGAGACTCTCCATTGAGGGATGTCAAGGATTATTGTATTGGCAAGCATATGGCTTGTGGAGTTATCTCCTTCCTTAAGGAGTGAATGTATGGTGTTGCCCTACCTTAAGGGTTTTGATATTAATGAAGATCTGAAGTTTTGTCTTCTATGGTGTTATTTCTTGGGCATATTTTCTATTTCTATAAATTTTCTTATCAGTCCCAAAGTGGAATTGACAAGAGGAAAATTCTAGTTCCATAGAGGTAGGATTGGGGTATCTGATAATCCATTTCTTGTTGAGAGGGAGTGTTGAAAATTGCAACAAGAAAAATCCTGATTTAATTTTCTCTTGAATTAAGTTAGGATAAAATTGTAATCCCACATCACATTATAACTTGTACGAGTTAACTAAGTTAGTCTCACTTAGTTGGTTCAGTTAATTCGAGTTGAGGGCTTAACTTGAGTCTTGTAGAATGTATCCTACTTTATATGATACCTGGTTGAGTTTATTTTGAGTTGTAATTAATTAATTTAGTAAAAAATGAGTTAAATTTAGTTAAATTAGTTCCAACTATTGGAAGAACTAGTAGGAGGTCTAGCAGAGGGGTACCGCTTCAATTTTCATCCATTTAACTAATAAATTAGCCGTAAATAACTCATGCTTGTAAGATCTACAAGCTACCCAGGTTAGATTGGAGAGAAGTGTACTACCAGAGGTATAAGCATCTAAATTGTACAGGTGGTGCATGTAGTCAGAGGAAGGCCTATGATGGATTGCGCAATTCAATTGAGGAATTTCCCTAATTAGTAGGGAGCTAATTCTCAAGGACAAAATGAAAGGAAATAGGGAAATGGGAAAGTAGAAAATTGGTTAAATATTGGCCAAGGCTTGTTTAGGAAGCAGTGAGATAGGAAAGGAGAGTGAAGAGTTTTCTTATCTTGAGAAAAGCATTGTAATATTCTCATATTTTTCTGACTTATGCGATATAAAGATAGCATGGGTTTTTAGTTGTGGCTTTCCCAAGGAAATCATTGTATAATGTGTTGATTAAATTATTTCTCTTGTATGCTTCGAGATTTCATGATCGTTTAAATATTTCCGCAATTGGTAGAGTATATTCAAGTCTATTGTTTTATCAAATTACAATTAGCACTAGTACAAAATGAGAGGTTAGAGACTACGGGACTAAAATATTTAGTCACCACAATTATTTCAAGTGAATTACAACTAAATTTTATCAATTTCGAGTGACCGAACTAAAAATGACTAACTTAAACAACTAATTTAGTCTAGGATTAAAATATATGACTAGATATTAAGTGACTCAACTAAAAGCGACTAACTTAAATGACTAATTTAGTCTTGGACTAAAATATATGACTAGAAAATAGGTAGCAAAATTAAAAATGATTAACGTTTTACTTGTAAGGACACAATGTCATATTTTTACTTGCTCATGTTGGATTTGACATATCTAGGGAACATATCTATGGCATAGTAAACACTCTTAAGCTTCACATGAGTACAGGAATGCATGAAACGCCTTGATATTTAAGCTCTTTAATAATTATGAAAAGGGTTTACAAATTTGCATCATGGTCAAATTTTGTTCTAGATACATTTATTTCTTACATTTTTTGAACACATTTGACATTTTAACCACACCCTTATGCAAATCAATGCATGGGAACGTGAAATGACTTGGTTTATAAGGCTAGCAATTCACTATTTTTAAGATTGTCTTGATGGTTTACTCGCTTGCCTTTTTGTAGATGTATGATCACTTTCTAATTTGAAGTGCAACATCCTAACACAGATACTGAGATAGTGATCGAAGCCCAATAGTGCCACTATTGGTGCACTCTACACACAATTTATACATGCACACAATTCTTAAATATTTGATGTTGAAATATGGAATTTCTTATTATTTAGGGGTGCTTTAAAACTTACATTGATCTCTAGTATTAATGGAAACTTTTTCTAAATACATAGTGGTTAATATGATCATACACTAATGATATTTCTCATGGTTCATTACTTGTAATTACAGACTTTGGAATGTTAAAAATACATTGTTTGGGTCACAATTCTATGGTTACAAACTACCCAAATATAAATGGTGATAAATTCATGATAAATGGATGACATTTGAATGTTACAAATGTGTAAGTAGTCCACATTTAACTTTTTTGTCTTCATTGTCCTTAGTAACAATGAAATTTTTGAATATTTCCTTTATTTATCATTGCAAAAGCATAACTCTTTGTGATCCCAAACATAGTCAATACTTATTGGTGTATGATCTCTTATTTGTGGGATGGTCTCTTGATGATGATAACGAAATCTCAATCTCCAATTCTCCTGAGTATGCCAATGAATGAATGATATAATTCCTTACTTGTATGGACACAATTTATGATTCATTTTCTATTTTTATTGTGCCATTGTATATATGCTTCACTAGCATCTCATGTTATATGGTTAATTGAGCAAGTTTTATCTTTCATTTTTCAAGTATAATTTAGTTGCATGAATAAGCATAGTTGTCTAATTAAAATCATTCAAAATTTGTTAATAATTCATGGTTTGTTTGACTATTCGCACACTTATCCCGACTTTTTACTTTGAGCGTGAGTAGTGTCAAATTAGTAGCCTTCGTTAAGTAACTTCCCTTCATTACTTAATGACCTAGCTTAGCTCGATCTTTAACGATTCCCTCCTCCACAAAGATATCCTTCTTGTAGTCTAAAGAGTGACAGAAGGCCACCAAGGTGACATTAGGTGGCTTTCTTGAGAGTTTCCTTTTAGGCATTCTCGGTGGGGTCAAGACTTTTTTTTTTTCGATAAGAGTGTTTGAGTGGAGACACAAAATGCTTACAATAAAATTAGTTTCCCTTATTTCCATCACCTAAAAGACCTCCAATAAAATCATATTTTTTTAATAGCATCTAATTTTGATAAATTATTAATTCAATAAAATTAAAAAAATAAGATTATTAATATTATTGTTATTTTTTGTATATGGCAGAATTGACAAATATAGCGAGCTTGTACTTATGTGACAGGGGATAGATTCTTTCAGTACAAAAATTAACTCCAAGTGTACCCACATTGACTCGCACATGGCACACTGAGCTAGTACTTACGTGATAAGGGATCGATTTTGTCCACTACCACAATCACCTCCAAGTGTACGCACATTGCCTCACTCGTGGCACACTGAGCTAATTAAAGTTTAAACCAATAACATTATAATAAATTCCTTAACAACCCATTATCTAATCAACAACCAATTCTATCATCAAATGATATACACCATGGAACAATTTAAAACTAAATTTGAATATTAAAAAATATATCCATTTTATTTTCTTTGAAAATAAATTTTTAATACATAATTTGAGGAAACTCTTTAAAATAAAGTTTAATGTGAAAATTGTTAAGAAAAATAAAGTTTATAAAGTTTGGTATATGAAATATTATGAAAATAATTTACTATAATCAACCCGTCCTAAGTCAGCTCAAATAAAACTCTTTTGTAAGTGAGAGGAGTATAAATAAATATTGTCATAACAGGTTGGATTCTATGGGTAAAAATCCACATTTTGATTATCGAAAGCAATGAACAGGAGGCTCATATGAAACAAACTAAGGCTTCATGTTGATTTGATTGCAGCACATGCAAGTGATATCAATCACTATCTTTTATTTACATAATTCTGCCAGCCATCTTCCCACGCATGCTTGAATCCTCTTTTTCTACACTTCAAATTGTTCGGATTCAAAGGAAATTTTCACTCCCTTTTTTGCAATTCAAATTTCTTGTTTCGTTTTTGAGTTCTTCCTCTACTTTTATTTTCTCATTGAAATTTCAGCTCTCATTGAGAAGGTTTTACTACCATGGTATAACTTTGTGGATAGGAATTGGATCCATCATGAGGGGAAAAATGATTAAATTGTAGATGCGGTAAATTTAGGGTTTTGGTAGTAAATCCTATGGGTTATAGATTGTATATCCTTGCTTGATAATTAGCATTGTTTTACAACTTGGAACTGTATCCAGATCTCTGTGGTGGGGCTATATTTTCGGTGGATCTGAATGTTTGGTTCCCCCGAAAGCATGACATCTCAACTACCTGAGCGATTTCATATTCTATCAGTTCTCCCTCTCCAATCACCAGAGCAGCATCTTGATATTGCATTGTTGACAATGCCCCTTTCTACTCCATTCATTTTTTCCATCGCAATTTTCAGTATTACTTTAAAATTTCGAAGTCACCTACATGTGTTTTATTGAAATTGGTAGTTGTTACTTGTGAGGTGCATTAAAATTTTCATATTTTTGGCAGCGTCTCCATTTTGAAAACTACGTCACATTTCGATACTCTCTTTATTTGCATCCAATGGACATAATGATAAAGCTTTGAAAACCAGGTACCTTCTCATCTTCATTAGGCATGGTGCACCCATTTTTAATAAGCTTAATAATACCTATACATAGGGCTTTCCAAAAATAATGTCCTTGTGACTGCAAGTAGCACTTATAATGTTTTCGTTTTTGTCAAGGTTTTCATTTTCTGCTTCCCGTCATTGGCCTCGGCAGAAGAAAAATAACAAGATTCCCTCAAATATTTCTATAATTTTAGCTTCTCCAAATGGAAGACTAGGGAATACGGGCAATGTCTCAAAATTCAACTATTATTAGACTATTTCTCAACATTTAACATTTGAAGCGGGACATTGAAGTAGATCTCGCAGAATTCTAAAATTTAGTTATTTTGATTGAAATTAACTAAACTTTTATAATTTAAAATAAATTTTCACCCTTTTCTTTAATATACCATTCAATTTTAAATTAACGTTTATTAAATAAATAATAATCACCTTTACAATATCTATATATTATTTAACCTTAAATAAATAATAACCATTATTCAATTTTACTTAAATATTAATTTTTCTCACCATATCCAAGGAAATAACGGTGATCCGCTAGTTATTGACCACAAATAGATGATCTCAAAAGAAATATTTGTATATTTCTATTATTGTGAGGAGAGATATTAGAAATTTTAAAATCTATTATGGCCAAAAGAGCCAAATATGCTAACTTTGGGGTTTGAAACCATGTGCACTTATGTGCAGAATATTAGAATATTAAGAGGATCCTTCTGCATTATGGGTGACATGCGAGGCAGAGTTATCACTTATGGTGTTTTATTTGATGATTATTAAGAGATTGAAGCAGATCTTGCATTTAAAAACTCTGTAGGACATTGAGGCATATCTCACAACATGTATGAATTTGAGATTAAATACAGTGAGTATTTAGTTTTTTTCATTTATTCTAGTTTTTATTTAGTTCAAATTTTATGTGCTATCGTTTATCAAGCCATGGAGTGGATCTTGCAATGTGTTCGAGTGTTGAGTAGTAAGTAATGCGTATTTTGCATAGAAGATATTTTTGATGAATAAATAATTAGAATATTAAGAAGATCCTTATGCATTATGGGCAGCATGAGAGGCAGAGTTATAACTTATGGTGTTTTATTTGTCGATTATTAGGAGATTGAAGAATATTTCACAGCAGGTATGAATTTGAGATTCAAGATAATGAGCATTTAGTTTTTTTATTTATTCTAGTTTTTATTTAGTTCAAAATTTCGTGCTATCGTTTATCAAGTCATGGAGTAAACCTTGCTATGTTCGTGAGTTCCGAGCAGTAAGGAATGTGTATTTTTCATAGAAGATATTTTTGATGACAAAGATACCCGAAGCTCTAAGAAACATCTATCCAAGATGACTCCACTTGCTGCAATATATGGAAGCTTTACGCGAATGGAATTTTTGTATTTCTGCTTTCTCTATAAATTTTAGTGATGGAAATCTAGGTTTAACCTTAGAACTAATCTAGATCTCAAATTTAACCTTATTTTTATCTTCGATCTTAAAATCATAGTGCTTTTGTTGTGCTAACTTCTTCCTTTAGCTGCAACTTCTTGTTAAAGGTAAAAAAAATTATGTTTACAAATTGAGCTAAAAAGCATATGATATTTTATTTTCTTACATACATTTTGTTAATATTTGAGGTTCAAATTCCTGGTGTAGAAACTTTGTTGAAATTACATACTCGAACCAAGACGGTGAAAATTCCGCCTAATTCCGCGCAAATAATGTAGATATTGAGTTGTTTTTAAAGTGTTTAGGGCATAGTAGAGAAGATATTTACAATCATAGTAACTTTTCGTAGTAGTTGTAATTATCTACTATTCATCCAATATGGCTTTCCTGCCAAGTGTATAATGTCGCTTGACTTGGGGCAAATAATGAATGAAATGAAGGGTCAAAAGCTTCTTCTCATGAAAGGCATTTAAGAATTTAAAAGAAAATAATATTTCACACATTTTTTCATTTGGTCTGATTTTGCAAAGGATTTTTTTAGGTTTAAGGACTCTTTTTGGCATAACATTTAAAGGACATTTCTTGGAGGTATGTGATACATTTTTTGGATGTTTTTTGGGCTTCATTTTTTTTAAAGGTATTTTGTTTTTAGAGATTTTGGGCTTAATTTTCATCGTTTTTTTTTAAGGTATTTTATTTTTAGAAGTTTTGGGCTTAATTTTCATTGTTTTTTTTTAAGGTATTTTGTTTTTAGAAGTTTTGGGCTTAATTTTCATTGTTTTTAGAGGTTTTGGGCTTAATTTTCATAGGACATTTTTTTGGATGTTTTGTTTTAAGAGGTTTTTGGGCTTAATTTCCAAAAGACATTTTTTGGACTTAATTTCAAAAGGACTCTTTTTAGGCTTAATATTCAAAAGACATTTTTTGGAGGTATTTTTTTAGAGGCTTTTTGGAGGTATTTTTTAAAGTGCCATTTTTTAAGAAGTTGGGCTTAATTTTCAATAAACATTTTTTGGAGGTATTTTTTGAAGTGGCATTTTTTTAGAGTAAGTGTTTTGGGTTGAAGTAAATATTTTATAATGATTTTTTAAAATGTGTTTTTGTCCAACTTTTTAAATGAATTTTTTTTGTAGACTTGGAAAGGAAATATTTTGAGCTTCATTTCAATTTTATAAGACATTTTTTTCTCGAATTTTTTAAAGTAAGTGTTTTGGATTGAAGTATGTATTTTTTGCAAAATTTTTAAAATGAGTTTTTTTTTTTTTAAATTAAATCTTTTGTGATGTTTTTTTTAATTGAGTTTTTGTATAAATTTTTGAAGGAATTTTTTTGAAATTCATACTCAATTATCATGGGAAATCTAAGCAATTGCACGAGAAAATATGATCGAACAAGAGACCCTGAGGAATGTAGAGAATAGGGGAGAGAATCTCGCAAAATAAAGAGAGAATCACTCTCAAATATTGAAAGGGGAAATCAACCTCAACTAGAAGTTGAAGCAGGTATCTAAATGTAAATATTATGAATTTGATATTTAAAATTTTCCTGATGTAAAATGTGAAGCTTAATTTTTATTTGATGAACTAATTTGAAAAATATTTGGCAATGTAAACAGAGAGATATTCCTCAAAACATTGATGATGAGATACAAAATTTTGAAAGAGAAAGTGAGAGATATTGAACCAATGACTGAAGAAGGTGAAAATGTTGAAAGAAACTTCAAGTGGAGAAATTGAATCAAAAGGTCTATATATATATATATATATATATATATGTTGAACACATGAACGTATTATTGAAATTATACATATTTATTAATTTAGTTATTTATTGAATATGTAAACTTATTATGTACTATTAATTCGAATATGTAAAGATGAAATCAATGTCGATGACGAGATGTTAGAAAATGTTGACACTCACACATATGGAAATAAAAGAGCTGACCATGTTATACAATATCGTGTTAATCACATTTTTGATACGTACTTCATAAAGGAAAATGTGGCAGTTCAAGCCCTATTGTTGAAAGGTCTCCTATCATTAAGGAAATTAAAAGAAGCTATGACTTTATTGGGTATTCAAAAATCAACAAAAGATAAAAAAAAGATGAAGGAAAATGTGATACAAAATATAAATAGTGCTATAAATTAAATTAGAAGATCTAGACAAAAAAATGTTTCAGTTGCACATAAAGTAATACATATGGCAGTGGTTTCATCAAGTACTAATGAGAATCGCTTGGTAAAATCTATGGCACGAGCATTAGGAACCTCACAAAAAAATTTGCATAAACATTAGAAATTTCAATTGAAAATAGATGTAAATGATGAAATCGCTTGTTGTAGAGATATTTGTAGGCAACCATACAAAGATAGATTTGGAGAAAATGTTAAAAAGACAATATACGAATATTGGAAGAAAAAATCACTTGTTTCGCCAAATGCAAGGGATGTGATGTGAAGAAGAATAGCACAAAATTAGTATAAAACACATTCAAAACGTTTCTTGGACACCACTCAAATAGAGTTTTTCAACAAGTTCAAAGAAGAGAATCGTGAAATTGATGTCTCAATCAATGCTTTTGTGCAACACAAACCATGGTATGTAAAACCTATCACCATACGCGACACTTGATTTTGTCGTTATCATGTTGAATTTTAGTTATATTATGACACATTCCTTAATTTTGGTAGAAAATTTTGGAAAGATTCACCTCCTCCTTCCACTATCTGTGATTTCACATCTCAAATTCTATGTGGAAGAGAAAGAGATGAATTATTTTACGAAAAGAAATGTGTTGGTGGTAAAAAATGCGATGATTGTGAAAATTTGACTAAATTTTCAAAACAAATATAGTACTGATATAAACAAACAATCATTTTCCAACATGAAATTGAAATGGAAGAGATATGAATATATCCATACATCGATTCAAGGTTCAAATAGTGTTAAAAGAATTGAATTACAAGAAGAAGAAATTTTTGTGATAGATTTTTTGAGAAATTTTGAGGCAGAAATTTATAAATGCACCAAGCATTCCCATAGTGCTCGATGGAAGGACTCACAATTCAAAAAATCCCATGATTTTTTTCCAACAGGGACCATTTTGTTAGTAATTGATTTTGCAAAAAACTACACATTTGTTCCACAAAAATAAATTCAGAGTAAATACTATCATTCTGACCAAGTATCCATGCTCATCCATATTCTATATAGACACATTGAACAAAATGTTGATCATATAGAAAGCATTAGTGAAAATCGACATGTTGTTAAAGAATATCATTTTTATATTAGTGACGATCGTACACATGATACAGATTTTGTACAACATTGTTTTGGAAATATTTATGACTCCTTGAAAAGTTGTGGAATAAAATTCAATGAACATTGGATATGGTCATATGGATGCGCAAGTCAATTCAAATATTCACGATCATTCTTTTGGTTGTGTTGGCTTCATATGAAAACCTGCATTAAACATTGTTGGAATTTGTTTGAGACTGTTCATGGAAAAGGAGAACATGACGGTGCAGTGGCATGCATAAAATGAGCACTTTGAAGATATCAAATGGACCCCTTTGCAAACCGACTTGTGGATGCTAAATAAGTTGTTCAATGGTGCATCATTGCACTAATCCATGAGACTAACATATCAAGGGAAGTGTGAAGGTACATTAAATTTAATTTTATTGGATATCCAATTTTAAATAGTGTACATTTATCACAATGATTATCTTTGATGGTATTTTGATATCATATTTACATTCTTCTTTGAATTTTCCATATAGGTTTTTTTTGAATATTAGGGTTGAAGATGTAGACAGATCAATTGGAAATGACGTTGAAACAATAAAATGGAATCAAAAATTGCATTCAATTAAAACAAAGTTGTCCACAAATGTGTTTGCATTGGATAAAAGAAAATATTCTTTTTTTTTCATGTTTGCATAGATAACACAAAATCCAATGATGTTTGTGAAAACAAAATGTATGTAAAAGATTGGAAACATATAGAGATAAATACAAAGGGGAAAATGTTTGTTGCAATGTTTGAAGAAATCCAATCAGAGGAGACTACAATATCATGTGATGGTGATCGAGTTTCTGATCTTATTAGAGAAGGTAACATTTGAATTGCTTTCAAATGATAGAGATCTAGAAACAGACACTAAAATTATTTTAAAGTTAATTTTTCATGTTAATTATGATCTAAATTTAAATACATAAGTTTGTTTTATTGTGCAGAAGATGATTTAACTGTAATTGGACCTACTATCAATGATGAAAATGTGAAGTATTATTTGATGCGTTGCACTGAACGAAAGATGAAATTATTAGAAAAATATAATGATCACGGGTTTCCATATGACAGAGGGTCTATTATACTGAAAGCTTATTTTTTCATACAAACTAATCAAAGTGGGGATTTTTCTTACTTTGAAGACTATGACCCTGATGTCATAAGTTGTCAATATAGTCATTTGGTGTGTGCAACATCCATAAAGTTGGTAGAGGTTCAATCAAAGAAAAAAATGAAAATTAATAAATGGAAAATGTCAAAATCCGATCATGAATGAATCATTGAAGATGGCATTCCATTGGAATTTTTTTTATTGCACTGCCCAACAATTTCTTCTCTTTGGATTCATGTTTTAGAACTTCTAGAACTCAACTAAAAATTGAACTTCCTTGTTATGTTATCTGTGAAAGTGTTTTCACATGTACAATATTTTTTTGGTACATGCACAGTAGTATCAACTGAAAGTAGATTTTCTATGTGCATTGATGAAAAATGTTGCACGTACTGGATATATACATTCTAGAATACAATTAAATGAAAGTAGATTTTCTATGTGCATTGATGAAAAATGTTGCACATACTAGATATATATGTTCTAGAATACAATTAACTGAAAGTAGATTTTCTATGTGCATTGATGAAAAATGTTGCACGTATTGGATATATATGTTCTAGACTGCAATTAACTAAAAGTAGCTTTTCTATGTGCATTGATGAAAAATGTTGCACATGCTGGATATATATGTTCTAGAATGCAATTAACTAAAAGTAGCTTTTCTATGTGCATATATGAAAAATGTTGCATGTATTTGATATATATATGTTCTAGAATGCAATTAACTAAAAGTAGCTTTTCTATGTGCATTGATGAAAAATGTTTCACATACTAGATATATATGTTCTAGAATGAAATTAACTGAAAGTAGATTTTCTGTGTGCATTGATGAAAAATTTTGCATGTATTGGATATATATATGTTCTAGAATGCAATTAATTGAAAGTATATTTTCTATGTGCATCGATGAAAAATGTTTCACGTACTAGATATATATGTTATATAATGCAATTAACTGAAAGTAGATTTTCTATATGAATTGATGAAAAATGTTTCACGTACTGGATATATATGTTCTAGAATGCAATTAACTGAAAGTAGCTTTTCCATGTGCATTGATGAAAAATGTTGATATATATGTTCTAGAATGAAATTAACTGAAAGTAGCTTTTCTACTTGCATTGATGAAAAATGTTGCAAGTACTTGATATATATGTTCTAGAATGCAATTAACTGAAAGTAGCTTTTCTATGTGCATTGATGAAAAATGAATGCAATTAACTGAAAGTAACTTTTCCATGTGCATTGATGAAAAATTTCGCACGTACTGGATATATATGTTCTAGAATGAAATTAACTGAAAGTAGCTTTTCTATTTGCATTGATGAAAAATGTTGCAAGTACTTGATATATATGTTCTAGAATGCAATTAACTGAAAGTAGCTTTTCTACGTGCATTGATGAAAAATGTTGCACGTACTAGATATATATGTTCTAGAATGCAATTAATTGAAAGTAGTTTTTCTATGTGCATTGATTAAAAATGTTGCACGTACTAGATATATATGTTCTAGAATGAAATTAACTGAAAGTAGATTTTCTATGTGCATTGATGAAAAATGTTGCACGTACTAGATATATATACATTATAGAATGCTATTTTAAAATTTTATGATTGTTTGACACATCTAACAAGACCTAGAATCTTATGATTGTTATATATATATATATATATATATATATATATATATATATATATATTGTACTTCAATCGTTTTAACATATATATTCAGACATACAACTTAAATCATTTCTATGTACATATATTCATGTGAACTTTTTTTTTTTTGGAAAACGGCAACTTGAATTTTAAAAACAAAACATTATATCATAATCACATGCCAAATGTAGTTCAACCATCCAAAATTTGAGTTTTAAAACAAAAACATTATATCACTACATTACTTCAGACATGGCAAATGTAGTTTAACTATCCAATAAAAAAAAAACATTATATCGTGCAATCACATGCCAAATGTAGTTCAACCATCCAAAACATGAGTTTTAAAAACAAAAAAAATTATAGTTCACAACATTACTTCACATGCCAAATTTAGTTCAACTATCCAATAAAAACAAAACATTAAATATCGCAATCGCATGCCACATGTATTTCAACCATCCAAAACTTTAGTTTTAAAAACAAAACAAATTATATCACAACATTACTTCACATGCCAAATGTAGTTCAACTATCCAATAAAAAAAAAAACATTATATCATGCCAAATGTAGTTTAACTATCCAATAAAAACAAAATATTATATCATGCAATCACATGCCAAATGTAGTTCAACTATCCAATAAAAACAAAACATTATATCACATTCACATTTACCAAATGTAGTTCACATAAAATATGTCCAAAATTTGTATCTCACAAGTATCAAGTATCAACTATCAAGTTATATATGATTGCATCTATATAAGACTATATATAAAAAAAAGTAAATTTAAGACTAAATCTATTGAAAATATAATGTTTCATGTGCATGTTCATCATCCATCAAATAGTGCATGTGCATCATCCATCAAATATAGATGGATGTAGTGCCTCTCCCAACAAAGTCACGATCCTTGAGCTATCCGGCGAAGCATGGGGAACCTGTACACAATGTGTACAAACATTAAAATTTAATGTTTTAAAATTGAATGAGAATATAGAGAACTTCATGTAAAAAAAAACATGCAATACCTCATTAGGTTCCCTCTCCATTTGTTGTTCGTCTACTAAAACTTCCCCCACTGGAACATTTTCAACAGTGTACTGTACAATATACATGTATATATATATATATATTAAAAAATTTCAAGTGAAAATGCATATATAAACTTATTTTCAATAATATTAAAAAACAAAGTTAGACAACTTGTTCAAATGGTTGAAATGGTGTGGATGTTCATATCTCCATCATACACTCCATTGCTAGAGTTCACGGAGAAAAGAAATCCTCTCTAGGAACCTAAAATTAAAAAAATTTAAAAGTATAAAATAACTCAAGATCTAGATCTCAATTTATAATAAAACTTTTGAACTTCAATTTATAACTTATAACTTAATAACATATATTTATATGAAAATTTGAATACTTGTGCTGGTGGATTTGGCACATCTCCTAAGAGAGGCTCCAAAAGAAAATCTCCAAAAACCTTGTAAAAAAAAAAAAAAAAAAAAAACTCAAGATTTAGATCTCAATTTATAATAAAAATTTTGAACTTCAATTTATAACTTATAAAATTAAAAACATATATTTAAGTGAAAAATTGAATACTTGTCTTCAGTGGATTTGGCACATCTCCTAGGAGTGGCTCGAAAGAAAATTTCTAGAAACCTAAAATCGAAAAATTTAAAATAACTCAAGATCTAGATATCTCATTTTTTAATGGAACATTTTTAATTTGGAATATATAACTTAAAAACAATTTAAAAGTGAAAATTTGTTCATACTTTAGATGGTGGATTTGGTACATCTCCCAAGGAAGAAGAAGGTACCACCATCCCAAAAAAATCGAACAAAAAAATCGGGAATCACGGTAAAACATTTTACTATATATATACATGTACATGCGTGCAAAATTATTTATTTTAAAAATATCTCATCATGTTTCAATATATATGAATAATAGATAAAAAATAATTGTAAATCATCATGTTCACTTAAAAGACACTAACATTTGCCAACATATCTCGATGGTGAGAACCATCTTGATTGTGTGATCGATGGTGATACCCATATTGATTGTTTGAACCAGAGGCTCCAACCATGATATTAACATCTTCTTCATTCATCAAGCGTGACATCTACAAATGGTGTTAACATATAGTGATACAATTTTTTTTAGATTAATGTATACAGATAAATGTATGTATGTATGTATTTATTACAAATTTTACATGTGTGAAAATAATCACCCTAACCATTAACACATACCGTTTTCATGCCCTCTTGCTCATGAATAATTAGGTCCTACCGACCATTGCGAAAATTCTTTGCATATGTTCTAATATCTTCAACACTCATGTTGTCTATCTCTTCATCTATATAATACACAAAATTAATGCATGCATTCTCACGTGCCCTTTCTCCTTGACTGATTTGAGAAGTGACATCCATCTTTGACTGCAAAGTTTCGACACAAAGAGGTCGACTAACCAATGGTGTCTCAGGGCGAGACAACTCAACATCACGCCTAGCGCCCCTACTATCACACAATCGACCTTTCCCAGGACCAAAAAATTCAGAGGGAATGTCATTGTAATTGGGTTTCATTTGAAAAAATATTTCTGCATAAAATATTTTTTCAAAATAAAAGGGAACCTCGTCGTTCCATGGGAGTCTTCCATAAGCCGCAAGGTGTCTATCATAAAAATAGCGAGCTATATGAGGGTGCTTGAATATTGCACCTTCAACATCTTTCTTTTCAACACTTCTTTGAAATTAACCATAGACTTGGCGATTTCTATTGTAACTCTTTGTTTGACAACCTCCCATTTATCGGGACCCATCACTGTTTCCTTTATTTTTCTCATTACTTCTATAAAAGTATTAGTGGTTGGCCCAAGATTTAGGTACGCATCTACTACTTCGATTAAAAAGTGAGTAACTATCTCCAAGCTTTGTCGACTATCAGTATGGAGAGTCAAAGCCACGAGATCTCTCTTCAACTTTGCATGAATATTTTGACACCTTTGTAAGGTGCATTACTGCATGTTTGATTCCCAAGGCATATCAAAAATTTTAGACTGATAAGTCATGGTAGGTGTACAACCTTCTTCTTGAATGAAACGTTCTATCCTACATCTTTTTTGAGCAAAATTTGGAGTAGCATTTTCAGCCTCTACATCAATATATGAAATTTTGTATATTAAAAAAACACAAGTAAAAAAATTTGTACAAATTGAATGAAAATAATATTCAAATTTATGGCCACCTCGATATGGTTGGCTAGCATCTTGTCCACCCTGAGACTGTTGAGAACCAGGATGATCATCAATTGGTTGAGAACCAACATAGCCATCCGTTGATTGACCTCTGGGGGAATACATATCACCACCTTCATGCAATTCGCTAGCACCTATTGATGGCACTCCAGGGGAATGTGTACCACCAACAACCTCATGAGACAAGAGGGAAGCTTCATAAAAAAATACGAATTTATAGCCAATTCAAAAATACATTCATACATATAAATACATGTACATATTCATTGATTAAATTGTGTGAAATATACAACGATTGCGTGAACCATGGCCATGCTCCATTGATAGAGTAGACACCATTTTCCTCATACCTCCTAAAAAATAAAAAATGAAACTTATTAACAAGTAATTTAACTCAAAAATTGATAAAAAATCAATTCAATTCCATATGTACACACATGTATGTATATGTATGGAGATAATATTACATTTAAATACCATGAACATCCCTCGATCTCCGATCTCACTCTCTCGTAGAGATATGGGATTCTATTGATCTTCACCTTATATCCTCCATGATATATATATGTAGATATATCTACAATGGACATTTACAATTATTTTTAAATTACTATTTAAAATAAATTCAAAATAAGTTTAAAAAAATTAATGTAATTTAGTGTACACAAATTATATAAAACACAACTTTCAAAGCACTAATTGATGTGTGAAACTAAATTTAAGCAAAATTTTTATAAAAATGTTAAGTTCACCAAATTGCACTTTACATGGTGGGAGCACACTTGGTATATAATTGAAACATGGTGGGAGTACAATTGGTATATAATTGAAAAAAACACATGGTCATTAAAAAGAAGCATGAAACTCCATTTAAACAAAAAAATTTGAAGTCCTCACATTTTAATTTTATAAAAATGTGAAGTTCACCACTTGTTGCAAATGTGAATTTCACCAAGTTGCGCTTTACATGGCAGGAGCACAATTAGTATATAATTGAAAAAGACACATGACCATTAAAAAAGACACATTTATAAGTACAAAACACACACATATCCAAGATATGTTACAATGTCCATCAATAAATTTTGAAGGAGAGTGTATCAACACTACTTCATCTTTGAGTCTTGAATTTTTGAAGAAGAGCGTCTCAAAAATAATTCATCTTTGAGAGATGAATCTTGAATTGGAATTGCCCGTATAATACTAATTCATCTATCAATTCATCTTTGATAGATGAATCTTGAATTGGCATTGCCCCACCCAATAGATCAGTAGACATCTTATTAACATTTGTACAATGTCTTATACTAAACAATTGAAATTGGCTAACAATATTTTTTTCTTTTCCATGCAGTTGTTTTAGTCTCTCCTTCTTAACTTGGTACACACCTTTGATGAAAACTACAATTCCATTTGATCCATACTCCCTAGCTGCTCCCAAGCCTTTTATCAATACAATATAATATGCCTCGTTGTTTGTTGTTCTTCCCGGTATATTAATTTTCCTTTGGAGGACCTTGCTAGTTTCAATATTTCAAAGCACATATGTAATCTCTACTTTACCTGGATTGGGATAGCAAGAAACATCTATGCATAATTTCCATTTTTCAACCATATTTAATGGGTTTTTTAATCCCTTAAAAAAACAAATTCAATAAAATATATTAAATTAACATTTATTTCAAATGCATAGGAGAAATGACTCATGTGCACGAGATAAATGACATGTGCATGGTTTACCTTAAAGTTTGACTTAAAGTTTATGGTAGAATTCACATTTAGAAATGAGATGCCTTAAAGGCTACATTGCCTAGAGTTTAAGGGAGATTTATGACATGTACATGGTTCATGCATGGTTTTCCTTAAAGTTTATGGTAGAAATAACATCTAGAAATGACATGCCTTAAATATTTCCTTACCTAAAGTTTAAGGGAGAAATGACATGTACATGGTTCGTGCATGGTTTGCCTTAAAGTTTATGGAAGAAATCACATCTAGAAATGACATGTCTTAAAGATTGGCTCGCCTAGAGTTTAAGGGAGAGATGACATGTACATGGTTCCATGAGTTTAGTGGATATGTCACCTTTAAGAAAGGATGAGATCTAGAGGCTACCTACCTGGCCCTTTACAGAATCCTTTAGAAGTTGTAGCAGTTAAGACTAGAAAACAAACCAAAATCCTATGGAACTTCAACCACTTTAGGTTTAGTTTTTAGGCCTTAAATTTTTCCTTGAATTAATGGGAGAAAGACTTGAGTTTGGGGGATCATATCCTATGGAAGTTCAGCTACTTTAGGTTCAATTTTTAGGCCATAAAGGTTTCCTTGAATTAATTAGAGAAAGCCTTGAGTTTGGGGTATCCTCTCCTGTGGAAGTTCAGCTACTTTAGGTTCAGTTTTTAGGCCTTAAAGTTTGCCTTGAATTAATGGGGGAAAGCCTTGAGAAAAGACACATGCTTTAAATTTAATGGGAGAAAGCCTTGAGAAATGACACATGCTTTAAAGTTTTCCTAAGATTTTATGGGAGAAATGACACATGTACACAGTTTGTTTTAAAGTGGTAGTGATTTATGGATATTAGAATGAAGAACTTTTATTTAGATCTATTCCAGAGATTGACTGTAGGGGAATTTACTAGATATGTCACGTTTCATAAAATATGAGATCCAGAGGATACGTGGCCCTTTACAAACTCTGCCTTTAGAACTTGTAGAAGTTAACACTCAACAGACAGACTAAAAGCCTATGGAAGTTCAAACAAACTAAAATCCTATGGAAGTTTAGCCACTTTAGGTTTAGTATTTAGGCCTTAAAGTTTTCCTTTAATTAATAGGAGAAATCCTTGAGTTTGGGGGATCCTATCCTATGGAAGTTGAGCTACTTTAGGTTCATTTTTTAGGCCGTAAATTTTGCCTTGAATTAATGGGAGAAAGCCGTGAGAAATGACACATGCTTTAAAGTTAATGGGTGAAAGCCTTGAGAAATGACACATGATTTAAATTTTGCCTCAGATTTTATGAGAGAAATGACACATGTACACGGTTTTCCTTAAAATTGTAGTGGTTTATGGATATTAAAATGAAGAACTTATATTTAGATCTGTTCCAAAGATTGACTGTAGGGGAATTTATTAGATATGTCACCTTTTAGAAAAGATGAGATCCAGAGGCTACCTGGCCCTTTACAGACTCTGCCTTTAGAACTTGTAGAAGTTAACACTTAACAGACAGACTAAAATCCTATGGAAGTTCAAACAAACTAGGTTTAGTTTTTAGGCCTTAAAGTTTGCCTTAAATTAATGGGAGAAAGCTTTGAGTTTGGGGGATCCTATCCTATGGAAGTTCAACTACTTTAGGTTTACATTTTATCCCTTAATATTTGCCTTGAATTAATGGGAGAAAGCCTTGAAAAATGACACATGCTTTAAATTTAATGGGAGAAAGGCAATGACACATCCTTTAAAGTTTTCCTAAGATTTTATGGGAGAAATGACACATGTATGGGAGAAATGACACATGTACACGGTTTGCCTTAAATTTGTAGTGGTTTATGGATATTAAAAAAGAAGAACTTCTATTTAGATTTGGTAGTGGTTTATGTATATTAAAATGAAGAACTTATATTTAGATCTGTTCCAGAGATTGACTGTAGGGGCATTTACTGGATATGTCACCTTTCAGAAAAGATAAGATCCAGAGGCTACCCGACCCTTTACAGACTCTACCTTTAGAACTTGTAGAAGTTAACACTCAACAGACAGACTAAAATCCAATGGAAGTTCAGCCACTTTAAATTTAGTTTTTAGGCCTTAAATTTCGCCTTGAATTTATGGGAAAAATCCTTTAGTTTGTCAGGAAAATGGCATGTCCATGGTTTGCCTTAAAGTTTGTGGGAGAAATCAGATCTAGAAATGATAGGCCTTAAAGTTTGCCTTGCCTAGAGTTTAAGATAGATATGACATGTACATAGTTTTCCTTAAAGTTTGCGTTATAGTATATGGGAGAAATGACATTGTCTTATAGTTTATGGGATAAATGACATAGAAGTGACAGAGAAATGACATAGAAATGACACATGTCAAAAGTCACACCTTTATGAGTTTGTGGGAGAAATGACATGTACAGGTTTTGCCTTAGAATTTAGTTTTCCATTTAGCTTTCCTTGAAGTTTATGGGAGAAATCACATCTAGAAACCTTTACTTTGACATCTATATCAAATTGTTTAATAATTTATAATAATGTCATTTTTGGCTTGTACTATCATTCATCAACCTACACTATCATAATATCATTGTAGCCATGCCAATATAGATTATTTATATCCATTACATCATAAAACACTCCACTTTTAACATCTTACAAGATTAGAAGCATCATGGAAGGTGTAAATTTAGGTACATTAATAAAATACAACCTTGTAAATCTAGATTATTAAGATCCATTATGTTATCACACTCAAAATTTTCAAATTTTGTTTGATAAGGTCACCATAAGTTTCATGTTATGTCATGTTGGGTCAAGTCTTTGATGAATAATTTACCAAATCATGTTTATCATATGTCAAAAAAACCACCATGAGTCATGTCATGTCAATCAAATACTCTTCATGTCTTTTTGTTTTCACACCCATGCCTTCAAATTAAAAAAGTGAGCCACTTTCTAGTTAAACATAGTTTCATAGTGAATTCAGTGCAAAATAGGAAGATTTCACTACGAAACTATTGTTAGAAATTTTGAGAGAGGGGTGAATAAGTATTCCTTTCAATTAGAGCATTAGTTAATCTTCAATTATTATCAATGTTTGTACAATGATATCAGTAAACAAAAGGAACAAAAATGCACAGTTTTTAAGGTGGAAGCCCACTCTGGGACAAAAACCACCTAATGATTTTCTAATAATTATTTAATATTCAACTCCAATTGAAAATAAAGATCCAACTTCCTAGAATCTAGAAAAGCTTTCTTCTCCAGCTCCCACTAGATGGACGCACCAATGCGCGTGATTCTTCAGTAGTCCACTGAATAGATTCCCCAACACCCAAAGTAGTGCTCTGAGTCATCTTTCCAATGCCATCGTTCTGACCTAATTTTGATTCTTCAAGAGAGATTTATACCCAATATCTCACAATGTCCTAATTCTGGACTGTTTCAGCAGAGCGAACTTGTACAACGTGCCACATGTCACTATTTCTTCATTTGGCTCTGAAATTGATAGAGAAAAAATTGAAGTCTATGCACTATCTGCCACTTTTTACAGAATTCCAATCCAATACTCAAGAGAGAGTTATGACAATTTTACCAAGGTCACTTCTTTGCGATGAATTTCAGGAGCTTGCAAAAACCTTGACTTCCACAGATCATATCTCCGAAAATATTGCGCAACTTGATCTGAAATTTTCACAATAGCTTCTTCAAGATTTCAGCTTCACCTCATAAACATTTCAGCTTATGAACCTTTGTATAACAAAAGTTAGAGAGAAAATTCCACGATGTACTGTTTCAGATGGCGAAATCCCTTGCATAAGGAGGAAATGAGGATCACAATTTATATAAATGCTTAGGTTGATAGGGACTTCAACAAATGAACGTGGGAGGGATTTTAGAAGGTTAAAAAATATTAATTATGACTTTTCAATGACCCATGCCACAACCCTATGGGGTTTTATCCCACTAACTAGGGGTATAAATTTCAAACATGAATATCTCTCAAACAGTGAAGAATTACGTGGCGTGCCATATATCAACGGAAACATTTTGACAAGTAGAAACCATAAAAATAATTCTTAAACTAGAATCTAGTAATTTGGTAGGTAAAAATTCCCATGCAATATTGGGTTAGCCCGTGGTGCTGCTTGGGTTGACATCAGTGTCAACCGCTGATCAACAATCTCCCCCTTTGGCATTGATGGCAACACAAGTACTCCCCCTGCGATCATGACACCTCTTCCTACAAAATTCTGTCCCCCTTTGACATCAATGGAAAAGGGTGACTCCCCCTGAAAATCAACCATCTTGCAGACCTATACACACTTTGACTCCCCCTGACACACAACCATCCTATAGACCTGTAATCTAATGAGAACTTGGGAGAATCCCAAGCTTCTAACAAAGATATTCAAATGCTCCATGAGGTAAAGGTTTAGTGAGGATATCAACAATTTTTTCTTTTGTACAAACATACTCAAGTCTGATATTCTTTTCAGTGACTTGTTCTCTAACAAAATGATATTTGATCGGAATGTGTTTTGTTTTTTAATGCATGACAGGATTCTTGGAGATGCTGATGGCACTAGTGTTGTCACAGAATATGGGAATGGGCTCATTGAATTTTACTTGAATATCTTGCAAAGTTTGTTTCATCCAAAGGACTTGAGTACAACATGATGATGCTGCAATGTATTCTGCTTCTGTTGTAGATAACGAGATTGAGGTTTGCATTTTTCTCAACCATGATACGAGACAACCACCTAGATAGAATGCTGCTCCACTAGTACTCTTATGATCATCAACACTTCCTACCCAATCTGCATCTATAAAGGCTTGAATAATGAGATTGTTACCCTTGGGATATGTTAGGGTCCCGTGATTTAGCTGATTGGCAAGCCAAATGATAGTGTAAAATCAAACCAGTCTTTGGAGCCCAAGGACCTAGCCTTCCTGGACTTAGAGAGGGCTCTC